>PVKY010005687.1:0-17055 GCA_004027775.1 Bradypus variegatus
GGAGGGGGCTCAGAGGATCTCAGATAAGGGAGGGGGCTTGATGAAGTGAGGAGGAGCACTGAGGGAGTGGGGATTCAGAAGGGGCTCACTGAGGGTCTGTGGGCTGAGAGAGGGTGGGGGACAGGGTGAGGCTTGGTGTGGAGACAAAGCCATCATTTCCTGTGCCATTGTCCCCCCACCCAGCTATCCCCAAGAGGACTTCATGAGCCCGCCCGGTGGAGGGGGCGGGACGTGGGCAGCCAAGGGTTCCTAGAGCTGGTCCTGAACCCTGGGGTGGGTCCCTCGGGCCTGCATAGAGCTGTCCTATCCTCCAGCACCCTGGGACTTGGGCCTTCCTAACCATTGTCGGGGAGGCCCTGGGTAGCCCCCCGGTCTTCCTGACTCCCCCTTCTTTCCCATCTCACACAAGACTGAGCACCCTGACCTCTAGACAAGCAGGGTTGGAAGGGCTCAGAGGCCGCCCAGAGTCCTCCAAATAGAAACAGCCCAGCCACCGGGCTCCTGCCCCATGTCCATTCTTTAATCCAACCCTCTTGGCAGGCTCTGCCAGGCAGTCCAGCCCTGGGGCAGGGCTCGGGGGCAGACTCTCTCCCACTGCAGCCGCCCCTGTGCAAATCCTGTCTCTCCCACCCTGGCCAGGCAGGGTCCATCCCAGGCTAAAGGAAGTGTGGGAGACGCCATTCCTCTGCAGGGATACTGCCGGGGGCTGCTCAGTTCTCCGCAGCGTCTCCACCATGACCCTCATTCTTTGGCTGTGGAGTTGGGAGCTCTGGCCAGGAATCTGACTTTGCCTTAACCCCAGTCTGCCCTCAGTTGACCCCACTCTGCCCAGATGCTGACAACTTCCATTCCCCCTCCTGAGGCCACCCAGAGATTCCGTTGTGGATCCAGAGCTCTCCCTTCTTGGCCAACCGAGGCAGTACTTTTCATGCTGCCAACTCTCCCAGTAACAACTAAAGGTTGGCAGAGCTGTCTGCTTCTGGGGGAGGGGGGTGGGCAGTGAAGTTCACACAGTGAGGTCCAAAGTCACCCAGTGAGGGGACAGAGGGACAAAGAGACCCAGAACCCATGGTTAAGGGTCTTGCCAGCCACAGACTGATCTGCTCACGTGCAGGTCTCCCCATGTGCTCCTTGGGTGAGCACACACGGGCTGCACAGTGTACACTCTTGGTGGGGGTCCCCACGCTCGGCCTCCTCCACCCCAGATGGCAGCTCCGAGGAGCAAATCCAATACTGCTCTGCCCTGGACCTGCCGGCCAACCCTGTCGGGACCTCAGGCTCCCTCTGTATGATGAGAGGTTCGGGTCGCCCAAAGGGGTGAGTGGAGGCTCCCCAAACCTGGGACCCTGGCATGGAGGGGGCACTGGACATTTACAGATTACGGGTTCTCATCACTTATATGTGAAACTATTCCCGGCCCCCATATCTGGATGTGTCCTTGGGCCACAGGGGAGCCCCACATTCCCCAGGCCAGCCTGGCCATGGCCGTCTGCCCTGAGCATTAGCTGCCTTCTCCCCTTCCTGGCTGACGTCCTGAGCTGGCAGCTCCATCGCTGCCACTCGAGTCTGGGCCTGAGCTCTGGGGCTGTCCCAAACCCACGTGTCGTGGTGTGTGCTTGTGGGGTTGGGATGGGAATGGGGAGGTGGTGGGGGTCCAAGGTAAGGCCAGCAGACAGAACCTTGTCATTCTGACCCCTGTCCTGACCTGGGCTCTCTGCTAAGATGGAGGAGGGCCTGCGTGGCTGCCAACAGAACAGGGCATCTGGGAGCTCCAGTTGTCAACCCCATGCCCATGCATGACCCTCCTCTGTCTGTCCATGCCCCTTGGGCCAGCACCGGGGCCGGCTCTGCAGCCTGTCTCTGTAGTGGGTAGTCGTTTCCCCCCATCTCTCAGCCCTGCTCCCCGCCCCACTCCGTGAAGCTGTTCAGATGTGTGCCTGGCCAATCCCCAGTTCTGCAGCCATGAGGATGATGGTACCCAGGAACAATTCACTCCCCAGGCCCGACTCAGGGTCCCCCCGACCTTACAGAGGCCGAGGTCAGCAAGCCCCCGGCAGGAAACCAGAGCCTCAGCAGATTCCTTCCTCCCTCCACCAGCCAGCACCCCAATCCAGGCTGTCACCCCGTGCTGCAGAGCCTACTGCTGCTACCTCCTCGCCTGTTCACCACTTCCTACTGGCAAGGCCACACCTTCGCCAGCTCAGGAACCACAGCCCCTGCCCTCAGCTCACCCTCCCCTCCCCTCTCCTTTAAGGGCCAGCCCTGGTTCCAAAAGCAGGGACCCGCCTTTGGTGACACCATCACCCCCCTTGCCCACCTCCTCCACTAAGACCCTGCCCTGGTCCTGGCTCCTCTCTAAGGCGCACAGTGAATGCTGTCTGTCACTGAGCTGTTTCCCCCGCTTTACCCCCTTGAGAACAGGGACTTGGACTGGCTGGCTGGGGGCTGGGCCCAGGGGAGCTGCCAGTGGGAGTGGGGGGAGAGGAAAAGGAGAGACCCAGGGAAGTCACCTGGAACTGGGGTGGCTCCCCAGGGGAGCCGAGCCTGCCTGCCTTAGCCATCCCCCTGAGCCTGAAGGAGGGGTTGAGATGCCAACATTCACTGAATCAAAGCCAATGGCTGAGCCCTCGCGACGGCATCCCAGGGGCCTTTAGAGATGGACCCATGGAAAATACAGGAAAGACCTGGAGAGATCTGGAACCGCTCCCGCAGCTCTGCTGCAGAGATGCACTACTCTGAGTCTCCTGGTGCCAGCCCCTCTCCATGGAGACCCCCAGATCTAGGCCACTCAGCCCCGCCCAGCCAGCCCCAGCCCACTCTGCCCCAGATCCCACATCTGAGCTGCCCTCTGGGCACAGGGCCAGCCCCACCTCAGACTTCCCTTTTGCCTTCTGCTTCCAGGATGGCTCAAGCAGTACTGAGGGCACCTGCCTCAGTTTCCCTGTCCACTTTAGTTTCCTGTGGAAACTAGGGCCTGTTTCCTTTGCAGAGACTGAATTCCTCCCCTCCCATGTCAGCAGGTAGACTGAGCCCCCAGGGCTCAGAGCTGCTGCCCTCAGGCTTCTCCACCAGGTGCTGACCTCCAGGACTCTGGGCCTGAGACCCCTGGCAGCTCTTTCTAGGGCCATTTTGCAGTGTGGCCACCCCGACTGGCCCTGGCCCCCAGGCTCCTCCTGAGACCGCCAACAAGCCTCCGGGCAGCTCTTCAAGCCTCAGAGACCCTCCCCGCTGCTGCCAGGCCACATCTGAGCTCTTCTGCCTTCCCCTGCCCGTAGCCACACAGGTTGCCCCCAGCCCCCTCCAGGACTGGCTACGTGGACTTGGGCAAAACCTTCCAAGACTCGCTGTTCCCGCTTGTTAAGCAGGAGTGATCATACCTCTTCTTGGAGTTGACATGAGGATTAACTTGTCAAAAGTTTGGCACCAGCCTTAACATACTGCAGGGGCCCGGGCAGCGGAGATGGCACCCTTGCTGTCCCTGACAGCCCTGTGAGGTCAGGTGCGGCCCCGTTACCAGCCACATGGGAAATTCCTGGGCTCAAACCCAGCAAGTGAAGTCTAAAATGTGTGTGTGTCGGAGAGGAGGGGTGGCAGTTTAGGGATCTGGGGCTCGGCAAATGGACCTGAAGAGCAGCTCAGGAGCTGGTGGGTGGAAGGGCAGGTAGACTGGGCAGCGCCCTGGCCGACAGGCTCAGACCTGTGCTGCCAGCTGGGCCGGCTCAACTCCAGTCCTCTGCGTCCACTCCCTGCTGGCCTCCCTCCAGGCCCACAGAGGCCTCAGCTGGCTCAGACCTGCTGTGCCTTTTACCTGCTCCACCTGTGGGTGTCCCCCCATGGAGCACCCACACCAGGGAAAGGAATGGGGAGAAGGTGGCTCGAGTGTAAATCAGAGGGATGTGCTCCAGGCCCTTCCCTGTGAGGTGCTGCTCCTCCCAGCGACCCTGGGAAAGTGGGGCTTTGGGATTGAACAGATATGGGAGCGTCGTGCCACAGCCTCATGCCCTGGGACCTGGAGGGTGGGGCCTGTGTGCAGTCTCGGATTCTTGCAGAACTTGACAACCCAGCTTCAAAACCCTCCCTACCTGCTTTCTCCTCTTGGGTCCCACAGAACCCTGCTGGGGCCATGTTAGTGGGTGGGGCCAAGGCAGACAGATGAGAAGGGGCTGAGGGGTGTCACTTCCTGCTGGGGTGGATCACACCCTGAGGCTCTTAATCCCCCCAATCTCTGCAGGGCACCCTCAGGCATTGAGAGCCCCGGCCCCATACTGTATGGGTGGGCACTGGGACGGGGGTAGGTGCTTTGCTGAGGATAACAACCTTCAGAAAGGCACCCTGGACTTGCAGCCTGCATGCCCCATCCCCCTGCCTTCTGGAGGGTTCTGTCCCTGTACTAGAGGGCAGTGAAGTCAGGAAGGGACTGTGAGCTCCCAGGTAGCTCTCCCCAGGCCCTGCTCTGCAACCCCCTCTCCTGTCCCCTGCCCAGGTGTCTCTGAGGAGTCAGGTGCTCCCAGCCCCACACCTGGCCCCTGAGGTTTCAATTGCCTGGTTACAATCATTGCTTCTCTCTTAACAGATGTGAGGCTTGAGGGTGGGGCCAGCACGAACCTGTGTGCAAATCTGAGTGAGCAAATGACACACCCTGAGGCCTCCACAGCACTGGGGTCTGAGGCAGTGGTAGGCAGTTCTCCCAACTTTATTTTAAACAGAAGGAAAACGTATCAAAAGAGCATCCGGGTGGGTGGGCAGGGATGGCCAGGAAAGGTTGCTGGGTGGGGCTGGGGGCTGGGCAGCAGGGCCAAGGCTCTAGTTGGTTCCAGGCTGCTCCGACTTCCCGGCTTCTGGGCCCCCGATCTGCGCACGTGCCTCGAAGGTCACCGGGATGGTGATCTCCGCAGACTGGATGGCCGGCTTGGGCATCGGGGCCTCCACGGTGAGTGTGCCCTCAGGAGACAGGGAGGAGGAGACCTGGGTAGGGTCCACACCGGGGGGCAGCCTGGCACGAGAGAAAGAGAGCAAGAGTTACACACCTACCCACCCTGCACCTTCTTCCTCTTGGGGACCCCTCCCCCCAGTCTGGCCCCAGGACTCACGAGTATTTGCGGGTGAAGCACCGCGAGATGTAGCCATGCTCGTCCTGTCTCTCTTCGTGCTTGCCTGTGGGGACGCGGTGGTCAGAGGCTGCGGGGAGTGGGGCGCCTCTGGGGGCCCGCCCACCGCCCCCAGCAGCCCCGGCCACCACCTGCTCTCTTTGGAGGGGGTGGCACGAGGCCAGATCTGATTGGCCGAGTGGTTTGGAAGGCCCAACTCTTCCGGACCCTAGGAAACTTCTGGAAAATTTTGAAGGGGGTAGGGACGCGCCCGCGCTCACGCCCCCTGCTTGGGCCAGGCTAGGGGCGGTGCCCGCTCACACCCAGCAGGTGGGCGCAGGAAGATCTGATCATTTGCGGGGTGAGGCTGGAAGGGGGCGTTTCTTCTCTTACTAGAGCCAAAGGAAACCTTAAGAGGCACCCCTCCCAGAATCCTATAGAAGGGGAAGCAGGCGTGGGGGCTGGCCTCCTGGTCCTCGGCCACTTGCCGGACTCCCCAGGTCCCCTGTCCCCTTTTCCCACGCCCCCCACCCTGGCCCAGTTCTCCTTCCGCGGCCCGCGCCCGCCGCACCAACTCCGCCGCCCTCGGGGGCAGACGGGGCTCACCCGTGATCTCCACCACGCCGTCCTTGGTCTTGACCGTCAGCTCCTCGGGGGCGAAGTGGTTGACGTCCAGGGACACCCGCCAGCGGTCGGCCGTGTGCCGGATCTCCGAGACGCCGCTGCTGAGCTGCCGGCCGAGCGCGCGGCTGTAGGCGGGCGCCGTCCCGGTCGCCGCGGGGCCCTCGATGGCCGCCCCGGGCAGCGGCCGCACGTAGCCCGGCCAGCCGCTGTGGCCGAACCACTGCGACCACTCCTCGGGCAGCCGGGGCAGCCCGAAAGCCTGGTCGAAGAGGCGGCTGTGGCCCGGGTACCAGTCGCGGAAGGGGTCCCAGCTGGGGCTGCGCAGCAGCGAGAAGGGCACGCGGCGCTCGGTCATGCTGGCTCGGCGCGACAGGCAGCTCGGGGAAGTGCGGGGCGGCGGGGCCGGGGCAGCTTTTATGGCTTCCCGGGCCGGGTATTTTTAGCAGGCGGCGTTGCAGGTCTCTATTAAAGGCAAGGACTGGCTGGGGGCAGCCCCGCCCCCTGCATTCCTCCGTCCGGGGCGGCGGGGGCGGGACGAGGAAGGCCCTGCCCACATCTGGAACCTTCTCGCGGGGGAAGGAAACAAATGGGCGGAGCGCTGAGGCTGCCCCCCTGGACACTCGCAGGCTTGGGGGCCGAAGCACCCCCTGGGCTGCGGCCTCTGGGCAGCCCCGTCCTTGGGTTAAGGAGGACAGAGCCGAGCGAGGTTGGGTTACTTGTCCCAGGCCACACAACTAGGGGGTGGCAGAGTCAGAATGAGAGCGTGTGTCTGTGAAATGTCTTAAGAAGCAGCCAAAGGTGGTAGTTAGGAGACTGCCTGAGTTCCCACTGTGGTCCTGCCATTCATTGATTCGACTTGTGCATGTTAGATGCTGTGACTCAGTTTCCCCATATGGAAAACGGAGATGGATGATAAAAATGAAGCTTACATCATTGGGCTGGTGTGAGGATTCAGTAGCTTAATGCACGGAAAGACTTTAGCCCTGGAAGGTAATAATTATTCGTTATCATTGTTCTCTACCTGGAATGGAAGAGAGGGAGGTGGAAGGAGAGTGTGGGAAGCTCTTTCCTCCACACCCAGCCCTGTTGCAGAGGAGGTGGCGTGTGTGGGTTTGGCCATTCCCCCCCTGCCCGCAGATCTGGCCCAGATCGAAACCTTGAGGCCTCTGACAAGAGGGGCTAGAGGGGGAAGGTCATTGCCCAGTCTTCCCATTGTTCCTGTTTCTCCTGGAGGAGAACCTGAAGGGTGAAGGTGACTTGAATTTAGCCTGAGCTTTGCTGTGGACTTACTGTGTGATTTTGGGCAAAGCCCCTCCTTTCTTTGGCCTCAGTTTCTCCTTTCACATATTAAATTCTCCAAGCCCCCTTTGCTTCTGATTCTCACAGTGCAAAGGGATAGGGAGACCCTAGGCACTGCAGCAGCTCAAACTTGCCCCAAACCCCATCCCTCTATCTGACCACCTGTGGGATCCAGATACCCCAAATCCCACCTCTAGAGGATGTTGCCCGCAGGCTCTTGCCATAACTCTGATACCTCCTCTCTCCTATCCTTATAGGCATGAGTCCATTCCAGCCTTCCTTCTCCCTGACGTAAGTCCTGTTATCCCCATTTTTTAGAGGACGAAGCCGAGGGTCACAGAGAGGAAGTGATTGCCCCCTCTCCCTGGGAAACACTAGCAGAGCCAATCTTGTCTCCCTAGTTCCCAGGGCTATTACCTCCGTGGGGCTCCCAGCTTGGGGTTCCCCAGTTCATCTCTTTCGCAAACCCACTCTGTTTGCTTCCCCTCTCCTGGGGCTCCACCTGCCAGCTCTACAGGGACCACTAAAGCCTTGCCCTGCACAGGCCCAGACTCTGGGGACATTTGCAGGGGTGGAAGCCAGACTCCCAGCCTCTCTCCTTGATGGGCTGGGGATGGCAGCAAGTCTCGTGCCCTTTCTGAGCCTCAGTTTACTTTTTGAGAGAGAGCACATAGGTGCCTCTCTTACCCACCTGCTCCCCAACAGGGAGGAGCTGGGGCTGAGTCACAAAGCTGAGGCCACCTCTGGAAAGGCCTTTGATCCTCTGGGGCTCTAGGGGTCAAGGATAGGAGACAGACAGGACCCCGAGATCTGTTCCATCTCCCTTTTTGGATCATATCATGAGCCCATGAGTCTCAATGGGGAGCTACTGGCCACCCCCCAAGGGTCGCAGCTTCAGGAAGCCCTGGGTCTTGGTTCCTTGGCACTCCCAGCCCCACTCATCCCCAGCTCTATAAAATCAGGGTGAGATCAGGAGCCAGGGAGGGCCTCACCTGCCCCTGCCTGCCCAGCTTGCTTCAGACAGGAGTCCAGGCACCCCACCCTACCTATGTAATCATGGGTGCTTTCAAGTGGGGCCCCGCCAGGCCCAGCCACGCTCTGGGTGGGGGCTGCTTGCCTGGCTGCCAGCTTTTTGCAGACACAAGCCCTTTTCATAGTTCCCTTCATCTGGCTAAAACCAGGGCAGACGTGCTGCCAATCACAAGGGAGGGGACACGGATGGCTCTGGGAAGTGTGGGGGTGGGCGAGATGGGGTATGGGAGGTGAAGAAACTGGGTTTTGGGGTCAGGCAGGGCTGGGCTTGAACCTGGTTGTGGCTGTGTACTGGCTTGGCAACCTCTGTGGACCCACATGTCCCCCATATGCAAATTGTGCCGTCTTTGCAGGACAGTGGTGGGTCTCAGATGCGTTGATGCATTTCAAGTGCCTGGTGCCCAGTGTTCCTCATAAGAGAGGGTCTCTAACGTTGGATAATGACACAGAATAAGTTGCATATACTTTACAGCTTCCAAGTATCTTAGCAGTTGCGTTCTTCAGATGAGAAAACTGAGGGTCAGTGTTGCCCCCTGGCTCACAAAGTTGGTAAGGGATGGGGAAAGATTGGAACTCAGGCCTCTTGATTCCCTGTAAAGCAGGGGAGAGACTTCCCAGGCAGCCTAGGGAGGGCCATGGTGGGCTTCCAGGATGCAGAGGAGGGGGGCAACCTCTGTGTCCTGCTGAGCCAGGCTCTCTGGGGTCCCTTCCATCTCTGACAAGGTGCTTGTCTTCCCAGGCACAGGGCTTGACAAGCAGCAAGTTCAGGATGTCAGCCCGCACTTGCCCACCTGCCCAGTTGCTCTTTAACAACTTGTGACACCAGCGGCCTGGGACACTGAACTGCCAGGGGGAGTTTTTGTATGATAAAAAGAACAACCCTACTCCCAGGGGTTTCTCAGAAGCCCCAGGACAGGTCATAGGTGCCCCACCCCACCCCATTTCCCCCTATAGGGTCTGGGGATTCCTGCATTGGAGGTGGCCCCTTCCCTCTTCCCTGAGCTCCAAAGTCTGGAACACTCCAAAGCAGCCCCCTCCCCAGGCCTCCTCCCCCTTACACCTAGGCCTTGGCCACACTAGCCTCACCCTTGGCAGGCCTTTGCTACTGCGGTTGAGCCAGCCCCTCCCTTGCTGGCCCAGCCTCAAAGAAGGTACTAGAGTCTTCAGGCAGCTGCCCAATCTCCCTGGAGAGGTTTGACAGCTGACAGATTACACAGTCACTGGGCCTGCTGGGAACTGAAAATGTGAGCAGCAGTAATTATAGCATGGGGTGTGTGTGTGTGAACACTGAGGTCTTTCCAGAAGTGTCTAGACAGTGCCCCTCTGGGGGCCCATTTCCAAAATCCCAGCTCTGGCCAGCCCCACCCCATAGGCCTCAGGCTTCTGGCTTACTCAGGGGTCGGCCCTCCCCCATCACTGCTGAAGGGGACGGATCAGGCCGGCTGGGAAGGCTGGTGGTGCACCCCCCACTCCAGCCACCCTGCTGTCAGGCAGAAAGAATCCCTCTAGCCTGGGAGGCCAGGACCTGGGTGTCTTAGACACTGAGCTTGGCTGGGGGCCGGCCCCTGTGACTCATTTTCTTCATCTGTACAATGAGACCATTGCACTCCTTCCAGAATCATGAATCAACAGTTTATCCTCCATTCTCCTCCTTCCCCCTGCCCCCCCCCACCGGATGAACTGCTCTGCAGTCTGATGCTGCAGTGGGGGCAGGTGTATTTGGTGAGTGGAGGCACCTCACCCCCACCCGCATGGGCAGCTAAGCCTGGGCGTGACTTAGGGCTGCTTTCCCTTTAAATCTTTAAATCAGAAGAAATCAGAGAAAAAGGGGTGGGGAGCAGGAGTTCTCCATAAAACTGTAGGAGATGGGGGGGTGGTTAGGGGAGGCAGGGAGGAGAGTCCTGTCCTGAGCTGGATTTGGGATAAGGAGAACAGCCCTAGAAATGGAGGTGGAAGTCCCCGAGGCTGGGGCGCCCCCATGCAGTGGGTCTCCTGGGAGCCCCCCTCAGGTGGAGGGGAGGCCTGGAGAAAGGCAGGTGCCCGGTGATGGGGCCTGTTTGCAGAGGACTCTGTCAGCTCCAAGAGAGGTGGTGGGAGGCTGGGAGCAAATCAAGAGAGGGAGGGGATGGGGGACAGGGGCCCAGAGCTGGGACACGTGAACTGGGCATGTGCACTTGTGCCCCATTGCCCTGGGTCTGGGGCCGCAGGAAAATGGTTAAGAAGAAAGTGGAAGATTCTGCCAGGAAAACAGGAAACAGGAAAGCCCTGTCCAGCCTCCCAGCAGCTGTGTGTGTTGGGAGAGGAAGGAGGAGGTGCCGGAGGGTCCCCACAGGCCTCCATCTGAGAGAGGGGCCAGGGGAGGATCTGTTAACCCCAAAACCAGAAGGGTGTACACCTCCCAGGGAAGGACCCCTCCTCTTGCCACAGGAGGCAAGATTGGAGTTTCCTGTTTTGGTACAGAGCGGAGGAGCTCAGGCTGAGCCCCAGGTCTGTGGAGGGACAGGGGACCTTGCACCCTCCCTGCCCGCCCCAGGGATCAGGTGCTCCTTTCCCTAGTAGACATGGAGGGAGCTGAGGACAAGGGTTCGGGGCTTTCAGGCTGGGGGTCCCTCCCTCCTTTGTCCAGGCCCATTGCCCGCCCCTCCTGGCAAGTTGCCCAGTGGCACCTTGTTCCTTTCTCTCTGTCTCCCTCTAGTGTCTTCCTGCCGCCAACACACTTTGCCTTTGGTCCCAGCAACTTCCTCGGGCTGGATGTAGCTCACATTCAGCTTCCTCGTTTGCTTGCTCGCTTAGTCATTCAACAAACATTTCAAGGGTGCCTGTACTGGGGATGCAGAAACCAAGAAGACATGGCCTAGTCCCTGTAAGCACACAGCTCTGGGGGACTTTGTGGACACGCCAACAAAGAAATCACTGGAACAGGAGTTTGGGATCCTAAAAGCAGGAATAGACCCAGGGCATGAGAACCCCAGAGGAGGGAGTGGCCACTGCAGCTGGGGATCAGGAAGGCTGCATGGAGGAGGCTGCCTTTGAGCTGGGCCTTGAATGATGAGTGGAGGTAGAGAGGGTGCCCAGGGCAAGGGTCAGCTTGGCTGGGATGTACTGGGATGTACAGGCAGTGCCGGGAGATGAGGTTGGAGGGCCGGCAGGAGTAGGGGAAAGGGCGTCCAATTCCAAGCGGAGACATTTGGAAGGCCTTCGGAGGCCCATGAGCGGTGGATGTGGTTACAGGATGGAGGGGGGCCAGGAGTTCTGTTTCATCAATTTAATATTGTGTCCCCAGAGCCAGGAACTGTGCCTGGCATGTGGCAGGTGTTCAAGACATATTTGTGGAAAGAGTGAGCAAATAGTCAGATTTGCATTTTAGAAATAGCAGGATGGGCTGGAGAGGGCAGGCCGGGGGGAGGCGGGCGTTGTAGGATCCTGGGGAGAGGTGGGAGGTGTGTGAGCTTTTGGGAAGGGAGGAGGTGCCCTGGGGGTGTCCTGGCTCTGGGGTATGGATGAGGAGACTGGGCAGTGAGGCCGTGGGATGGGGGAAGGAGGAGGCATGGCACCAGGGCCAGAGGGCCTTGCTGTGAGACGAGTGGATCTTTATGACAACCTCTGGGCATGGTGCACTCGGAGGAGGGAGCACCTTCAGAGCAGGGCCAGGTTGATGCTTCCTCTGTAGCCCCAATCCCTTGCCCAAGGCCTGGAGTTGCTGAACTTGAACAAAGGGTTGAAGAGAACATCAGGGATTCTTTGAACAGCTTTCTCAGATCAGAAATAGCTGTTGGCCAAGGGCCACTTTGGGTGTCCCTTCCAGTTGAGGGGGGTGGGAGGAACTGGGATGGCTTCAGGAACATGGCTCCCCTGCTCCCCACTGGGAGTGGGGCAAGGACCTCAACTGTGTCAGTGCCCAGCACGGTGGCCCAGGGTTCCTAACCATGGGTCCCTAAGAGGCTCCAGAGTGCCTGCGAGAGCTGTAATTACATGCCAACTTGTGGGCGTTCTTTTGGAGAAGGGCTCTCAGCCTTCATCAGCTTCTCAAAGGGCCCTCAACTCAAACAAGGTTAAAATCCATCCCCCCCACCCCACCCCACTGCACCCCACCCACACACCCAAACCATCCCTTTCCGGTCCCAAACTAATCCTAGCCAGGGCCCGGTGCACAGTGTTTTGCTTAGCGGCCACTTATTGAATACTCACTGTCAAGATAAACTTTCATTTAACCGTCCCCGTGTGTCACCCAGCAGGGAAGTGGGGGAACCAGGCTCCACATTCCAGTGCTGACTTCCAAGCCATGTTCCAACCACTCTGGAACATTCCACCATCTGGTAAGAGTCTTCCGCGTGTTGGGCCCTAGGCCTCCTCCCTTCTTTTCCGTTCCCCATGCACTGCAGAAGCTCAGCTGTGTGGGGATCGGGTGGGTGTGGGGGTGCTTGAAGCCCACGGAGCTTCCAGATGGGGTCCCTGATTTCCCCAGACACACCTGAATCACAGGAAGGCCCTACAGACTCATGCCTGGAGACGGACGAGGGGGCAGACCTGACAGGGCCTGGTTCCTTGGAGCCGGCCCATCTCGCCGCGGTTCTGAGGAGTTGGCGCCCAGGATCCCGGCTGCCCTCTCCATACCCCCCAGGTGCCCAAATCCAGATGCCTCGTCACCACCTGCCATCCGGGCACCAAGTGTTTTATTAGAGTCCAATTTTTATCCGCACCGCGGAGAAAGAGAGGAGGGGAACCAGAGAGAGGGGAACCCGGCCCAGACCCAGACCCCTCTCCCACCAGAGCCCAGGGCATCTGCCCTGTTGGGCCGAGGAAGACTTTGTGAGATCCCTGAGGGCCCCAGGAGGAGGGGGCAGGGAGCAGCAGCAGGGGACTGGGGGGCACTGCTTCCCCGTCAACACCCCAGGCAGAGGCCCTCGGTCCAGATCCTACCCTTCCTTCACCTCTTCCCTGGGGAGCCTTGGCTGACACCTCCCCCCCCCGGACCCTGAAGAGGAGGTGCTCTGGGGCAGACCCCCAGCACACCTTTTCCCTGCCAGTGACTCAGTGGCCATCTGGCCCGTGCTGCCCTCCTCCCCAGCAGGAGCCCGGCAGGGCTGCCTATCTCCCTCCCCTCCCACCATCCTTACTCCCGGGCTCCTCCTCCGTCCATCCCTCCCTTCTTCCTCCCCCTGACCTGAACCCCTTTTGGCCTCAGGGTCAGATGCAGCTGGGGTTCTGTATCCCCACCCCTAGTCTCATAGAAGGCCCGGCTGGTGTGGCCTTGGTCCAGGGCAGAGGGGGGCGCCTGGCCTGGGAGGTGGGACCAAGGCTGAGCTCCCTGGCCCCTCAGCTGGAACTTAGGGGCGCACCTAGTCTGGGAACTCCTTGGCCAGGGGAGGGCTTTGGGGAGGCTACGGGGGCCGGCCCCCAGCCCTCCACCTGGCAGGGTCCTCCTGCAGCCATCTCAGAAGGAAACAGCTCCCCAGCCTGGGTAGTGATGCACCAAAACTCAGGTCATTCTTCCTTATGTCTAACTTAGATCTTGCTTGCTGTACCACCTCTTTGTCTGCCCAGTGATGTAGAGGAGTGAGGCCCTGGAGAGTGGGGAGGGGAGGCTCCCAGGTCTGGCACCTCCAGGGGTGTCCCTGGGCACACTGAGCTGAGGTGAAGTGACAGAGCTGGGACCCCAGCTCTGACAGGTGGTGGTCCCCAGCCTGGTGAGTGGCATCAAGCAGGAAGGGGGCAGGGTGATCCCTGTGTTTGCAATGGCTCTTTGTTCCCTGGTCGCAGTGGGTGGGCAGGAGATGGGGGTGGACACCCTCTCGAAGCAGCAGAATCCAACTCCTCCGTGTGTATTGGGCACCCACCTTCAAGGTCTTGCCTGCTGCCACCTGCCCATGTGCTGGCCCAGGATGCGCTTTGTATAGTGGGGGTGCGGGCCCCTCCCAAGGTCCAGGGGCCTGGCCTCTTGCCTCTTCCTGGGCTGGGGGCACCAAGTTGGGTCTGTCTGGGCTCAGAAGCCCCCACTCTCGGAGCTGCTCCGGCTGTGGTAGCTGGGACTGGGGGTCCGGGAGGGGCTGCGGGTGTGGCTGCGGGTCCCCCGACTGCGGCTGCTGTAGCTTCCGTGGCTGGGGCTGGGGCTGGGGCTGCGGCTGGGGCTGCGGCTTGAGTAGTCGCTGCTTAAGCAGCTGGAGGAGGAGGAGGGGCTGGGCCGGTAGTAGGGGATTGGGCGCTTGCGGGCGCTGTCAGGAAGAAAAAACGGATTACAGGCCATTCAGGAGACCCTCACACAGGCCCGAGCCCCGTTCCAGCAGTGGCCAGGGCTTCCCTGCCTCAGTTTCCCCTGTGCCCTGGATTTGGAGAGTCCCTGCCCCCCAACAGGATCTGACAGCGGTCGCTTGCCAGTTCCATGGTGATCACTTTAAGTTTTTTTCTCACCTGTCTGCAGGGAAAGGAGAACAAGTCTGTGCCTGACCCAAGCAGGTGCTCACTAAATATCCGTTGAATGAAGGAAACTATTAAATATGGACAACTCAGATCAACCAGGCAAAGCAGTGGCTTCTCTGCAAGCAAGCGTTTGTGGATCCGGCCCTGCTCTGCTTGAGGCTAAGGGGGAAGCTTCTCGGTTCTCCATGGGATCGAGGATTTTGTTCTTCTCAGGACACCAGAAGGGAACAGGGAGGAGACGTCTGGCCTCTGCTGCCCATGCCTGAGCCCCGGCCCAGTCCTGCTGGCCCCCACTCCTCACTCAGCTCCCTCCCACCGCCCGGAGTTAGTCTGAAGCCAGGAGGCTGTGACCCAAAGAAAGAAAAGAGAGTGGTTAGGGGGGCAGCAGTGCCCCCATCACGTGGGGTTAATTCTGAGGAAGAAAACAGGCATTAGTGGGAGGAGGAGGCTGCCTGGGAGAGGGGCTGAGGTAGGTACCAGCTGGAAGGTGTGGGGCGGCTGGCCACCTTAGGACCCCAACCTATGGCTGTGACCTGTCTGGGGGGTATCCCAAGCCTGGTGGTCTGGCCTCTAGCTCTGGGATGGGGTTAGGGAGAGCAGGCAATGCCATCTCTTCCTTGGCGATCTGTATCACCAAGGACGAGGAAGGGCTAGTTGGAGAAGCACATGATATTGCAACTGAAAAGATGCTGTTGTACAGATGTGGCAGCTGACAACCAGAGAGGCCTCGGTCTCCCAAGGCTGCTTAGTAAGGCTATGGCAGAGCTGGGCTCAGAACAGGTTGCCCGTGGCCCTCTACCCCATGCCAGGGGTCTAGGGCTTCAGGGTGATTATCTTGCCTGGAGACCCAGGCCCAGACCCTCCAGGCCTGGCAGAGAAGCGCTGATCATGGCTTCTGCTGCACCAGGCTCCCCTCGGCATCACCCCATTCTACTGTGTGTGGAGGGGGGCAGTGGGAGGAGTTGGTTCCCCTGACAGCTGCCCAGAACCCAGACTGCTGGTACCTCCTCCTCTAGAATCCCCCAGGGGGCTAGGAGGTGAGCAGTGAGGTTAGAGAGAGAAGGAGAGGCAGACAGACAGACAGCTGAACAGAGCCCGACCAGCTCACATGGGCAGAGGGGTCCACCTGACCCCCAGGCTGGCCACAGGCCACTCAGCAGGCTGGACCTTGAGCTGAAGGAGAAAAGGAGACATCATTGCTGGGAGCTGGTGTGATGAGGGAGGGGGCAGCTCCAGGAAGGATGGCTGGAATCTTCCAGAGCTGAACTCCAGGCCGTCCGGAGCACACGCAGACCCAAGTGCAGAGTGCCCTCCCCTCCGTGAGCCTGCAGGTCCCCGAGGCGGACCCTCCCTTGCACGAGGCCTCCTCCCCTCCATGCACATCTGCCATCACTAAAGGCTCCCCTCCCCTTCGCTGAGTGCCCTCTGATCCCCTTCCCCTCCTGACGCCTCCAGCTCCAAGCCCCTGCCCTCAAAGGGCCCTCAGGTCCTCACCAGGCCCTATTCCCTTCGCTGAACGCCCATCTGCTCTCCTCTGGCGCCCTCCCCACTCCTTTTACCGAGCCTCACCCCCCCCCCCCCCCCCCCCCCCCCCCCCCCCCCCCCCCCCCTGCTACAGATTCAGTCGGTTCTCCGAGGAGGATCCTGGGATCCTGGAAATCTTCACCCCGAAGTCCCTCAGCGGCTAGCCCTGCGGACCCCAGTTCGCTGTCTGGCGCTGCCTACCTGGTGATGCGCCGCGGCTCCATGAAGCTGGGGGAGTCCCGGCGCCGCTTGCGGATGGGCGAGTAGCTGCGGGAGCGGCGCCGGGCTCGGGCAGCGTCGGCCTCGGTGTGTCTCGCGCGGCCCTCGCTGTCCTTGTCCCTGGGGGCCGGGGCCGAGGTGAGCGATGTCGCCCGGCGGCAGCTCCCAGCCCTTCGGCTGGGCCCGCGGCCTCGACCCGCTCGGCCCTCGCCTCGATCACTGCCCCGCCCCCTCGGCCCTTAGGCCCGACCCTACAGCCCGCGGCCCCGCCCACTAGACCCTCACCCCGCCCGCGCCCGCGTCCATTAGACCCTCTCCCCGCCCACTGCCCCGCCCCGTCGGCCCGCGGCCCCGCCCACTAGGCCCCCTGCCCCCGCCCATTCGGCCGGCCACGGGGATTCCCTGCACCTGCCTGGGGGACCCCGGCCCCGCGGCTGCGCTCGTGCCCGGCGCGCACTTACCGGCCGAGGGCTTTCTTGGGCGACGGCGAGCGGCTGGGGCTGCGGGCCCTCTTCTCCGGGGAGCGCGAGCGGGATTTGGAGGGCGAGCGGCTGGAGCTCCACGACCGCGGGTGGGCGCCGGGGCTGCGCGACGAGCTCTTCCCCTCCGGGCCGCCGTGCCGGCCGTGCGGCCCCGGGGACGGGGAGGTGCTGGCGGGCCGGGCGCGTGGAGGCCGCTCCTTCGCCCTGGAAGAAGAGGCCAAGAGGAGGAAGGTCAAGTCAGGGGGAAGGGAGTTCAGGGAAGGGAGGGGCACAGTGAGGAGTAGGAAACGGGGGCCCGGCTACCATGAAAGCAAAGAGGGACGGACAGAGTCGGGGGTCTATGAGGGGAGAGTCAAAGGGGCTCAGTGTGT
>PVKY010005688.1:0-17033 GCA_004027775.1 Bradypus variegatus
ACACAAGAGGAGACAAGTCGTAACAAGGTAAGCATACTGGAAAGTGTGCTTGGACAACCAAAGTATAGCTTAAACAAAAGCATCTAGTTTACACCCAGAAGACCTCACCAATACACGAGTACTTTGAACTAAACCTAGCTCAAACACACCTAATAAATACAAATATCATAAACAACTAAAACAAAACATTTACTAAACAATTTAAAGTATAGGAGATAGAAATCTACTTATGAAGCTATAGAGAAAGTACCGCAAGGGAAAGTTGAAAGAATCCCAAGCAAGTAAAAAAAAGCAAAGATTACCCCTTCTACCTTTTGCATAATGATTTAACTAGAAATCGTCCGACAAAGGGAACTTTAGCCAGACACCCCGAAACCAGACGAGCTACTTACGGGCAATTTGAAAGAATGAACTCGTCTATGTGGCAAAATAGTGAGAAGACCTGTAAGTAGAGGTGACAAGCCAAACGAGCCTGGTGATAGCTGGTTGTCCAAGAAAGAATCTTAGTTCAACCTTAAAAATACCCCAAAAACAACAAATTCTAATGTATTTTTAAGAGCTAATCTAAAAGGGTACAGCTTTTTAGAAAAGGATACAGCCTTGACTAGAGAGTAAAAAAATAAAATTACCATAGTTGGCTTAAAAGCAGCCATCAATTAAGAAAGCGTTCAAGCTCAACAACTAATCCAACATAATCCCAAAAATCAACAGTTAACTCCTAGCCCAATACTGGACCAATCTATACTTCTATAGAAGCAATAATGTTAATATGAGTAACAAGAAATACTTCTCCCTGCGTAAGCTTACATCAGTAACTGATACCAAACTGATAATTAACAGCAAATAAATATAAACAACACTAAAACATTTATCCACCACACTGTTAACCCAACACAGGCATGCAAATAAAGGAAAGATTAAAAGAAGTAAAAGGAACTCGGCAAACACAAACCCCGCCTGTTTACCAAAAACATCACCTCTAGCATTACTAGTATTAGAGGCACTGCCTGCCCAGTGATATTAATTCAACGGCCGCGGTATCCTAACCGTGCAAAGGTAGCATAATCATTTGTTCTCTAAATAAGGACTTGTATGAATGGCCACACGAGGGTTTTACTGTCTCTTACTTCCAATCAGTGAAATTGACCTTCCCGTGAAAAGGCGGGAATAACAAAATAAGACGAGAAGACCCTATGGAGCTTCAATTAACCAACCCAAATAAGTACACTATTAACCACAAAGGGACAAACAAGACTTAATACTGGGTTGACAATTTAGGTTGGGGTGACTTCGGAGAACAAAAAAACCTCCGAGTGATTTTAATCTAGACTAACCAGTCAAAATATTACATCATTTATTGATCCAAATTATTGATCAACGGAACAAGTTACCCTAGGGATAACAGCGCCATCCTATTATAGAGTCCCTATCGACAATAGGGTTTACGACCTCGATGTTGGATCAGGATATCCCAATGGTGCAGCCGCTATTAAAGGTTCGTTTGTTCAACGATTAAAATCCTACGTGATCTGAGTTCAGACCGGAGCAATCCAGGTCGGTTTCTATCTATTACGAATTTCTCTCAGTACGAAAGGACAAGAGAAATCAGGCCAACTTTACAGAAGCGCCTCAGAGAAAACTAATGATATCATCTTAACTTAACTAACTCACAACCAACCTAGCCCTAGAACAGGGTCCATTAGGGTGGCAGAGACCGGATATTGCATAAAACTTAAACTTTTATTAAACAGAGGTTCAACTCCTCTCCCTAATAAAATGTTCATAATTAACATCCTAAGCCTTATTATTCCTATTATACTAGCAGTAGCATTCCTAACCCTAGTCGAACGAAAAGTACTAGGATATATACAACTACGCAAAGGACCCAACGTAGTAGGCCCTTATGGCCTACTACAGCCAATCGCCGATGCACTAAAACTATTTACGAAAGAACCACTACGACCAGCCACATCATCAACCTCCATATTCATCATTGCACCAATTTTAGCACTAACACTGGCCATAACCATATGAATTCCCCTCCCAATACCATACCCACTAATCAACATAAACTTAGGAGTGCTATTTATGCTTGCCATATCAAGCTTAGCAGTTTACTCCATTCTATGATCCGGATGGGCTTCTAACTCAAAATACGCTCTCATTGGAGCCTTACGAGCAGTCGCCCAAACGATCTCATACGAAGTAACACTAGCGATCATTTTACTATCCGTACTCATAATAAGTGGATCATTCACCCTATCCACCCTAATCACGACACAAGAACATGTATGAATAATTTTCACATCCTGACCCCTAGCCATAATATGGTTCGTCTCCACCTTGGCAGAAACCAATCGAGCCCCATTCGACCTAACAGAAGGGGAATCCGAACTAGTATCCGGATTCAACGTAGAATACGCAGCAGGCCCATTTGCCATATTCTTCATGGCTGAATATGCCAATATCATCATAATAAACGCATTCACAACCACCCTCTTTCTAGGAGCATTCCACAACATATATATCTCAGAACTTTATACTATCAACTTTGTCCTAAAAACACTTGTATTGACAATAATATTTCTATGAATCCGAGCATCCTACCCACGATTTCGATACGACCAATTAATGCACCTCCTATGAAAAAATTTCCTACCACTTACACTAGCCCTATGTATATGACACGTGTCGCTCCCAATCATAACAGCAAGTGTCCCCCCGCAAACATAGAAATATGTCTGATAAAAGAATTACTTTGATAGAGTAAAAAATAGAGGTTTAAATCCTCTTATTTCTAGAACAATAGGACTCGAACCTATAATTAAGAACTCAAAATTCCTCGTGCTACCAAACTACACCACATTCTAAGTAAGGTCAGCTAAATTAAGCTATCGGGCCCATACCCCGAAAATGTTGGTTCACATCCTTCCCGTACTAATTAACCCTCTAATCTCCATCATCCTAATAATAACAGTCATGTCAGGAACTATAATTGTAATAATTAGCTCCCATTGACTATTCATCTGAATCGGATTTGAAATAAACCTACTAGCAATCATCCCCATACTAATTAAAAATTTCAACCCACGGGCCACAGAAGCAGCCACGAAATACTTCCTAACACAAGCCACAGCATCCATACTACTCATAATAGCCGTAATTATCAACTTACTCTACTCAGGCCAATGGGCAGTAACCAAAATCTTTAATCCAACAGCATCCATAATAATAACCACAGCCCTCGTAATAAAACTAGGCCTATCTCCTTTCCACTTTTGAGTGCCAGAAGTGACCCAAGGAATCTCACTATGAGCAGGACTCCTACTACTCACCTGACAAAAACTAGCCCCCCTGTCAGTCCTATGCCAAATCTCACCATCCATCAACCCCAACATAATACTAACAATAGCCATCCTATCAATTCTAGTAGGGGGCTGAGGAGGACTAAACCAAACTCAACTACGAAAAATTATAGCATACTCATCAATTGCACACATAGGCTGAATAACAGCAATCCTGCCATACAACACCACAATAACCATTCTAAACCTACTAATATACATTACAATGACATTGACAATGTTCATACTTTTTATCTACAACTCAACCACTACAATACTATCATTATCACACACATGAAACAAGACACCAATTATTACAAGCCTAATACTAATTACCCTCCTCTCCATAGGAGGACTACCACCACTATCAGGATTTATCCCAAAATGAATAATCATTCAAGAATTGACAAAAAACGATAGTGTCATCATACCAACGCTAATAGCTATGACCGCACTACTCAACCTATATTTCTACATACGACTAGCATACTCCTCATCACTAACCATATTCCCATCAACCAACAACATAAAAATAAAATGACAATTTGAACATACAAAACAAATAAAACTACTCCCCCCACTAATCGTGCTATCAACCCTAATCCTACCATTAACACCGGCCATACTAACACTATACTAGGAATTTAGGCTAATCAGACCAGAGGCCTTCAAAGCCCCAAGTAAGTACAAAACACTTAATTCCTGATTAATAAGGATTGCAGGACTACCCCTACATCAATTGAACGCAAATCAAATACTTTAATTAAGCTAAATCCTCACTAGATTGGTGGGATTGCAACCCACGAAACCTTTAGTTAACAGCTAAACACCCTAATCAACTGGCTTCAATCTACTTCTCCCGCCGCAGGGAAAAAAAAGGCGGGAGAAGCCCCGGCAGAATTGAAGCTGCTTCTTTGAATTTGCAATTCAATATGATAACTCACCACAGGGCCTGGTAAAAAGAGGGCTCAAACCTCCGTCCTTAGATTTACAGTCTAATGCTTACTCAGCCATTTTACCTATGTTCATAGAACGTTGACTATTCTCAACCAATCATAAAGACATCGGCACCCTTTACCTACTGTTTGGTGCTTGAGCAGGTATAGTAGGAACCGCCTTAAGTCTACTCATCCGCACTGAACTGGGTCAACCTGGGGCTCTACTCGGAGACGATCAAATCTATAATGTAATCGTAACGGCTCATGCCTTTGTAATAATCTTCTTCATAGTTATACCTATTATGATTGGAGGCTTTGGAAATTGACTAGTACCACTAATAATTGGGGCACCAGATATAGCTTTTCCCCGAATAAACAACATAAGCTTTTGACTTCTACCACCATCATTCCTATTACTACTAGCATCTTCAATAGTAGAGGCAGGAGCAGGTACGGGATGGACCGTCTATCCCCCGCTAGCAGGAAATCTAGCCCATGCAGGAGCCTCTGTAGACCTAACTATTTTTTCCCTCCACCTGGCAGGAATCTCCTCAATCTTAGGAGCCATCAATTTTATTACCACAATTATTAATATAAAACCACCAGCAATATCCCAATATCAAACACCCCTATTCGTCTGATCTATCCTAATTACAGCTGTACTTCTGCTTCTATCACTTCCCGTCTTGGCAGCCGGTATTACCATGCTGCTAACAGATCGAAACCTAAACACAACTTTCTTTGACCCTGCTGGAGGAGGAGACCCTGTCCTATACCAACACCTATTCTGATTCTTTGGACACCCCGAAGTCTACATTCTCATTCTGCCCGGATTCGGGATAATTTCACACATCGTAACCTACTACTCAGGAAAAAAAGAACCTTTCGGGTATATAGGAATGGTGTGAGCCATGATATCAATTGGCTTCCTAGGGTTTATCGTATGAGCCCACCATATATTTACTGTAGGCATGGACGTAGACACACGAGCATATTTCACCTCTGCCACAATAATTATTGCCATCCCCACAGGAGTAAAAGTATTTAGCTGACTAGCCACCCTTCACGGAGGTAACATCAAATGATCGCCAGCTATACTATGAGCACTAGGCTTTATTTTCCTATTCACGGTAGGCGGTCTAACCGGCATCGTACTAGCTAATTCGTCCCTAGACATTGTCCTACACGACACATACTACGTAGTTGCACACTTCCACTACGTCCTATCCATAGGAGCCGTATTCGCCATCATAGGCGGCTTTGTACACTGATTCCCTCTATTCTCAGGCTATACACTCAATCAAACATGAGCAAAAATCCACTTCGCCATCATGTTCGTAGGTGTAAACATAACTTTCTTCCCCCAACACTTCCTAGGCCTATCTGGAATACCACGACGATACTCAGACTACCCCGACGCCTACACAACATGAAATGCTATCTCCTCAATAGGATCGCTTATTTCACTAACAGCAGTTATACTAATAGTATTCATAATTTGAGAGGCATTTGCATCAAAACGAGAAGTATCCTCAGTAGAACTAATAAGCACTAACCTAGAGTGACTACATGGCTGCCCCCCACCATATCATACATTTGAAGAACCCACATACATTAACCCAAAATAACCTAAGAAAGGAGGGAATCGAACCCTCTTCTATTGGTTTCAAGCCAACGCCACGACCTCTATGTCTTTCTCGATAATGAGATATTAGTAAAACATTACATAACCTTGTCAGAGTTAAATTATAAGTAAAAACCTTATATATCTCTATGGCATATCCTTTCCAACTAGGATTTCAAGATGCAACCTCACCCATTATGGAAGAATTACTTCACTTCCACGACCATACACTAATAATTGTATTTTTAATCAGCTCGTTAGTCCTATACATCATCTCTTTAATATTAACAACCAAACTCACACATACCAGTACCATAAATGCTCAAGAAATCGAAACCATCTGGACCATCCTACCAGCCATCATCCTAGTCCTAATCGCTCTGCCATCCTTACGAATTCTATACATAATAGACGAAATCAACAACCCATTACTAACTGTAAAAGCAATAGGGCACCAATGATACTGAAGCTACGAATACACTGATTACGAAGACCTAACCTTCGACTCATATATAATCCCAACATCAGACCTAAAGCCAGGAGAAATGCGACTCTTAGAAGTGGACAATCGAGTAGTACTGCCCATAGAAATAATAATCCGTGTCCTAGTTTCCTCCGAAGATGTCCTACACTCATGAACCGTACCATCCCTGGGCCTAAAAACAGACGCTATCCCTGGTCGACTCAATCAAACAACTCTAATATCAACACGGCCTGGGCTCTATTACGGACAGTGCTCAGAAATCTGCGGATCTAACCATAGCTTCATGCCAATTGTACTAGAACTAGTGCCACTAAAAATCTTCGAGAAATGATCCACATCAATACTGACAAGCTCATTAAGAAGCTAACAGCATTAACCTTTTAAGTTAAAGATTAGGAGTTTTAACCTCCTCTTAATGACATGCCACAACTAGACACATCAACATGACTCACCACAATCATATCGATGCTATTAGTTCTCTTCATTATATTTCAACTAAAAATTTCCAACTATACATATCCAATAAATCCAAAATCAACCAACTCCAAACTAAAAGAACAAAAAACCCCTTGAGAAACAAAATGAACGAAAATCTATTCACCTCTTTTATTACCCCCACAATAATGGGACTCCCCATTATCACGCTCATCATTATATTCCCCAGTATACTTTTCCCAACACCCAAACGACTAATTAATAATCGCATAATCTCCATCCAACAATGAACAACCCAGCTTGTAATCAAACAAATAATAATCCACAACCAAAAGGGACAAACCTGAGCACTAATACTCACATCCCTTATCTTATTTATCAGCTCAACAAACATCTTAGGCCTACTCCCCCACTCATTCACACCAACAACACAATTGTCAATAAACCTAGGCATGGCAATTCCACTATGAGCAGCCACCGTATTTACAGGTCTTCGACACAAAACCAAATCATCTTTAGCCCACCTACTGCCACAAGGGACGCCAACACCTCTTATTCCAATACTAATTATCATCGAAACAATTAGCCTATTCATTCAACCTGTAGCTCTAGCCGTACGACTGACAGCCAACATCACAGCAGGACATCTATTAATCCACCTAATTGGAGGAGCCACTCTAACACTACTCAACATAAGTACTATAACAGCTATAATCACATTCACTATCCTCATTCTACTCACAATCCTAGAGTTTGCAGTGGCCCTAATTCAAGCTTACGTATTTACACTTCTAGTAAGCCTATACCTACATGACAACACATAATGACCCACCAAACACATGCTTATCACATAGTAAACCCCAGCCCATGGCCCCTTACAGGAGCACTATCAGCCCTACTAATAACATCCGGCCTAGCCATATGATTTCACTTTAACTCCACCTTCCTACTATCCCTCGGCCTATTAACTAACACATTAACTATATACCAATGATGACGAGATATCGTACGAGAAAGCACATTCCAGGGCCATCACACCCCAGTCGTTCAAAAAGGCCTTCGATATGGCATAATCCTATTCATTGTCTCAGAAGTACTCTTCTTCTCTGGCTTCTTCTGAGCCTTTTACCACTCCAGCTTAGCCCCAACACCCGAACTAGGGGGCTGCTGACCACCGACAGGCATCCACCCACTTAATCCCATAGAGGTCCCACTACTAAACACCTCCATCCTACTAGCCTCAGGAGTCTCCATCACATGAGCACACCATAGCCTTATAGAAGGCGATCGCAAAAACATACTCCAGGCACTTTTCATCACAATCGCACTTGGCGTGTACTTTACACTCCTGCAAGCCTCAGAATACTATGAAGCACCATTCACAATTTCAGATGGCATCTATGGCTCAACCTTCTTCGTTGCAACTGGCTTCCACGGACTACACGTAATTATTGGATCCACCTTCCTAATAGTATGCTTCCTACGACAACTAAAATTCCACTTCACATCTAACCACCATTTTGGCTTTGAAGCAGCAGCCTGATATTGACACTTTGTAGACGTCGTATGACTATTCCTTTACGTATCTATTTACTGATGAGGCTCCTATTCTTTTAGTATCAAAAAGTACAACTGACTTCCAATCAGTTAGCTTCGGTGAAATCCGAAAAAGAATAATAAATCTAATACTAACCCTACTTACAAACACAGCTGTAGCCGCCCTACTCATACTGATTGCGTTCTGACTACCACAACTAAACACGTACTCAGAAAAAACAAGTCCATACGAATGTGGATTTGATCCCATAGAATCAGCGCGCCTCCCATTCTCAATGAAATTTTTCCTGGTGGCTATCACCTTTCTTCTTTTCGACCTAGAAATTGCTCTTCTACTACCACTACCCTGAGTATCCCAATCAAATAGCCTAAAAATTTCACTCACTATAGCACTATTTCTTATTTTACTACTAGCAGCCAGCCTAGCTTACGAATGATCCCAAAAAGGACTGGAATGAACTGAATATGATAATTAGTTTAAAACAAAATAAATGATTTCGACTCATTAGATTATGATTTATCTCATAATTATCATATGCCTTTAGTATACATAAACATTATCGTAGCATTTACAGTAGCCCTAGCAGGACTACTAATGTACCGATCCCATCTAATGTCCTCACTACTATGCTTAGAAGGAATAATACTAGCACTCTTCATCATATCCACACTAATTATCCTAAATACACACTTCACACTAGCTAACATAATACCCATTATCCTGCTAGTGTTCGCAGCCTGCGAAGCCGCATTGGGCCTATCCTTGCTAGTTATAGTGTCAAACACGTACGGCACCGATTATGTCCAAAACCTTAACCTCCTGCAATGCTAAAAATTATTCTCCCCACAATTATGCTCCTACCACTCACATGATGATCAAAACACAATATAATATGAATTAACACAACATTATACAGCTTATTAATTAGCCTCATTAGCTTAACCACACTTAACCAACCAAACGACAACAGTACCAACTACTCCCTGACATTTTTCTCCGATTCCCTATCAGCTCCACTGCTAATTTTAACAACATGGCTACTCCCCCTAATACTAATAGCAAGCCAATCTCACCTCTCAAAAGAGCCACCCGTACGAAAAAAACTGTACATCACCATACTAATCCTGCTACAACTACTCCTAGTAATAACCTTCACTGCCACTGAACTAATCCTATTCTATATTCTATTTGAATCAACATTAGTACCAACGCTAGTCATTATTACACGATGAGGGAACCAGGCAGAACGACTCAACGCAGGATTATACTTTCTATTCTACACACTAGCAGGGTCTCTACCACTCTTAGTGGCCCTAGTCTACACTCAAAACATCATGGGCTCCCTAAACTTCCTAATTATACAATACTGAACAAGCACACTAACTAATACATGATCAAGCGCCCTTACATGATTAGCATGCATAATAGCTTTCATAGTAAAAATACCACTATACGGACTACACCTATGACTACCCAAAGCCCATGTAGAAGCCCCAATCGCAGGATCCATAGTCCTCGCAGCCGTACTACTAAAACTTGGGGGATATGGCATACTACGAATTACCCTTATCTTAAATCCACTAACAAACTCCATAGCCTACCCCTTCCTAATATTATCACTATGAGGAATAATTATAACCAGCTCCATCTGCCTTCGCCAAACTGACCTAAAATCACTAATCGCTTACTCCTCCGTCAGCCATATAGCCCTTGTAATTGTAGCTATTCTCATCCAAACCCCCTGAAGCTTCATAGGAGCAACAGCCCTAATGGTTGCCCACGGCCTCACATCCTCCATACTATTCTGCCTAGCAAACACAAACTACGAGCGCGTACATAGCCGAACCATAATCCTAGCCCGAGGCCTACAAACACTTCTACCCCTCATGGCCATATGATGACTTATAGCGAGCCTCACAAACCTAGCCCTACCCCCATCAATTAACCTAGTCGGAGAACTAATTGTAATTATAGCATCATTTACATGATCCAATGTAACTGTCATCCTAATGGGACTCAATATATTAATTACTACCCTATACTCTCTATACATACTAATTACAACACAACGAGGCAAGTACGCACACCACATCAACAACATCAAACCATCCTTCACACGAGAAAATACCCTTATAGCCCTGCATATCTTACCACTACTACTTCTCACCCTCAACCCTAAAGTGATCCTAGGCCCCCTGTACTGTAAATATAGTTTAAAAAAACTCTAGATTGTGAACCTAGAAACAGAAGACTAAACCTTCTTATTTACCGAAAAAGTATGCAAGAACTGCTAACTCATGCCCCCGCACCTAACAATGCGGCTTTTTCAACTTTTAAAGGATAACAGTTATCCATTGGTCTTAGGAGCCAAAGACTTGGTGCAACTCCAAATAAAAGTAATAAATCCATTTGCCTCACTCACACTACTTACCTTATTTATCCTCATAATACCCATTATAACATCAGGATCTGAAATCTACAAAACCAAGCTGTATCCACAGTATGTAAAAACCACTGTATCATTCGCCTTCATTATCAGCCTAGCACCAATGCTAATATTTATGCACACAAACCAAGAAATAGTTATTTCCAACTGGCACTGAATCACAATCCAAACTATAAAATTATCCCTCAGCTTCAAAATAGACTATTTCTCAATAATATTCATACCAGTAGCACTATTTGTCACATGATCAATCATAGAATTCTCCACATGATACATACACTCAGACCCCTACATTAACCGCTTCTTCAAATATCTACTTTTATTCCTCATTACCATAATAATTCTTGTAACAGCTAATAACCTCTTCCAACTTTTTATTGGGTGAGAGGGGGTAGGAATTATGTCCTTTCTACTAATCGGCTGATGGCACGGACGAACAGACGCTAACACAGCTGCACTACAAGCAATCCTCTACAACCGTGTCGGAGACATCGGATTCGTACTATCCATAGCATGATTTCTATCACACTCAAACTCATGGGACCTTCAACAAATCTTTATGTTAAACCACAACTGCCCAAACATCCCCCTAATGGGCCTACTACTAGCTGCAGCAGGTAAATCTGCCCAATTCGGACTTCATCCATGACTCCCCTCAGCAATAGAAGGCCCAACCCCAGTATCGGCACTACTTCACTCAAGCACAATAGTCGTAGCAGGCGTATTTCTACTAATCCGATTCCACCCATTAATAGAAAACAACAAACTAATTCAAACAACAACTCTATGTCTAGGAGCCATTACCACCCTATTTACAGCACTATGTGCTCTCACCCAAAACGACATCAAAAAAATCGTAGCTTTCTCAACTTCAAGTCAACTAGGACTAATAATAGTAACAATCGGCATTAACCAGCCACACTTAGCATTTCTTCACATCTGTACCCACGCATTCTTCAAGGCAATATTATTCATATGCTCTGGGTCAATCATTCACAACCTTAACAACGAACAAGACATCCGAAAAATAGGGGGCCTATACAATGCAATACCATTTACTACAACAGCACTAATCACTGGAAGCCTAGCACTAACAGGAATTCCTTATCTCACAGGATTCTACTCAAAGGACCTAATTATCGAAACTGCAAATACATCATACGCAAACGCCTGGGCCCTACTAATAACTCTCATTGCCACATCCCTAACCGCCATATACAGTACCCGAATTATTTTCTTTACGTTACTAGGACAACCTCGCTTCTCCGCATTAACCCCAATCAATGAAAACAACCCACCACTAATCAACTCCATCAAACGACTCCTAATTGGCAGTATCGTAGCCGGATTTCTAATCACCAAAAACATTCCCCCTATAGCAACCCCACACATAACCATACCCTACTACCTAAAACTAACAGCCCTCGCAATCACAATACTAGGATTTATCCTAGCATTTGACATCAACAACACCACCCGCCACCTAAAATTTAAATACTCCTCACAATCATTTAAATTCTCAAACATACTAGGATACTACCCCTCCGTAATACACCGTCTACCACCATACCTAAATCTTTCTATAAGCCAAAAATCCGCATCACTACTCCTAGATCTCATTTGACTAGAAACAATCTTACCCAAGACAACCTCCACAATCCAAATAAAAATATCAATCCTAGTATCCACCCAAAAAGGCCTAATCAAACTATACTTCCTATCGTTCCTTATCACCATTATCATCATTATACTCCTATTTAATTCCCACGAGTAATCTCCATAATAACCACCACTCCAATAAACAGCGACCACCCAGTAACAATAACTAGTCAAGTACCATAACTATATAGCGCAGCAATTCCCATGGCCTCCTCACTAAAAAACCCAGAATCACCAGTATCATAAATCACCCAATCTCCCAGCCCATTAAACTCAAAAACAATCTTTACCTCCTCTTCTTTTAAAACATAACAAACTATACAAAGCTCTATCACCAAGCCAGTAACAAATGCACCTAAAACAACCTTATTGGACACCCAAACCTCAGGGTACATATCAGTAGCCATAGCAGTAGTATAACCAAATACCACCAACATACCCCCCAAATAAATTAAAAAAACCATTAACCCTAAAAAAGACCCACCAAAATTCAACACAATCCCACAACCTACCCCTCCACTCACAATCAACCCTAAACCCCCGTAAATAGGAGAAGGCTTTGAAGAAAACCCAACAAAGCTAATTACAAAAATAGTGCTTAAAATAAAAACAATATATATTATCATTATTCCCACATGGAATCTAACCATGACCAATGATATGAAAAACCATCGTTGTTATTCAACTACAAGAACACTAATGACCAACATCCGAAAATCTCACCCATTAATAAAAATCATTAACAATACATTCATTGACCTACCAACCCCATCAAATATCTCATCATGATGAAACTTCGGATCCCTCCTAGCAGTCTGCCTAGTACTACAAATCCTAACGGGTCTATTCCTAGCCATACACTATTCACCAGACACAACTACCGCCTTCTCATCAGTAACCCACATCTGCCGAGACGTAAACTACGGATGAGTCATTCGCTACCTACATGTAAACGGAGCATCCATGTTCTTTATATGCCTCTTTATCCACGTGGGCCGAGGATTATACCACGGATCCTACTTATTCCTAAAAACATGAAACATCGGAGTAATTATTCTACTAACAACCATAGCCACAGCTTTCATGGGATATGTACTACCATGAGGACAAATATCTTTTTGAGGAGCGACAGTCATTACAAACCTCCTATCAGCAATCCCATATATCGGTACCGATCTGGTAGAATGAGTTTGAGGGGGGTTCTCAGTAGACAAAGCAACCCTTACACGATTCTTCACCTTCCACTTCATCCTCCCATTCATCATCACCGCCTTAGTAGCCGTACACTTACTTTTCCTCCACGAAACAGGATCAAATAACCCCACAGGAATCCCATCTGACATAGACAAAATTCCATTCCACCCGTACTACACCATCAAAGACATCTTAGGAGCCACACTCATAATTCTAATCCTACTACTCCTAGTACTATTCTCACCAGACCTCCTAGGAGAACCAGACAACTACACTCCAGCAAACCCACTCAACACACCCCCACACATCAAACCAGAATGATACTTCCTATTTGCCTACGCAATCCTACGCTCAATTCCAAATAAACTAGGAGGAGTATTAGCCCTAACTCTCTCAATCCTAATCCTAGCCCTCGTACCAATACTTCACGTCTCAAAACAACGAAGCATAGTATTCCGACCTCTCAGCCAACTCCTATTCTGAATCTTAGTAGCAGATTTTCTCACACTAACATGAATCGGAAGCCAACCAGTAGAATATCCATTCACCATCATCGGACAACTAGCATCCATTATATATTTTCTCATCATCCTCGTACTCATACCAGCAGCCAGTATCATAGAAAACAACATGCTAAAATGAAGAGTCTTCGTAGTATATCCAAATACATTGGTCTTGTAAACCAAAAACGGAGAATGAACACCTCCCTAAGACTCAAGGAAGGAGACCGACTCCACCATCAGCACCCAAAGCTGAAATTCTAATTAAACTATTCCCTGACCAATAACCACAACTATCCATTATTATATATCACCAAAACACCAAGTACATTTTTACTAACTTTCAAGGCAAAATTATCACAATTTTAACGCACAAACATAGAGACATGTCACTCAATGATTATAACCCACATTCTCACAAACACCGCCTATGTAATTAACCCATCAATGTATTAATTACCCAATACTCACATAACATGTACTCATCATATCTAATGTATATTATCCATACTATGTATAACGTGCATTAATTGCTTGTCCCCATGCATATAAGCATGTACATATTATTCTTAATATTACATAGTACATATTATTATTTATCGTACATAGCACATTAAGTCAAATCAATTCTAGTCAGAATGCGTATCACCACCAATAGATCACGAGCTTGATCACCATGCCGCGTGAAACCAGCAACCCGCTTGGCAGGTATACCTCTTCTCGCTCCGGGCCCATTGATCGTGGGGGTTTCTATTGATGAACTTTATCAGACATCTGGTTCTTACTTCAGGACCATCTCACCTAAAATCGCCCACACTTTCCTCTTAAATAAGACATCTCGATGGACTAATGGCAAATCAGCCCATGCCTAACATAACTGAGATTTCATGCATTTGGTATTTTTTAATTTTTAGGGGATGCTTGGACTCAGCTAGGCCGTCTGAGGCCTTAATTGGTCAAATCAATTGTAGCTGGACTTAACTTGATAGTATTGTACGCTCAGCAAGATAACCATAAGGTGTTATTCAGTCAATGGTCACAGGACATAGACGTGTGTTACACGTGCGTACACGTGCGTGCACGTGCGTGCGTGCACGTGCGTGCGTGCGTGCACGTGCGTGCGTGCACGTGCGTGCGTGCGTGCACGTGCGTGCGTGCACGTGCGTGCGTGCACGTGCGTGCGTGCGTGCACGTGCGTGCGTGCGTGCACGTGCGTGCGTGCGTGCACGTGCGTGCGTGCGTGCACGTGCGTGCGTGCGTGCACGTGCGTGCGTGCGTGCACGTGCGTGCGTGCGTGCACGTGCGTGCACGTGCGTGCGTGCGTGCGTGCACGTGCGTGCGCGCGTTTAAGCAAGTAAACTGTTATCTTAATCAAACCCCCCTTACCCCCCGTTAAACTGTTCCATGTACCCTATAGCGCTTTGCCAAACCCCAAAAACAAAGCAGAGTGCACAGATACAACTAGCCTAACGTATAAATGTCACTAAATCCTATAAATTTATTTACTTCTTCTCCCACCCACAAAAAATCTTATTAAGCAGCTACTTAAATACGCACCACGAAAATAGACATCTATCCCCCCAGATTTTTTTACCAAATTACCCCAAATTTTTCCAAAATTACATAGCAATAACCTCACAAAATTAACGCACCTATATAAACACTTTTATTAGTCCACTAACAGTGTACGTTAATGTAGCTTAAATAAATAAAGCAAGGCACTGAAAATGTCTAGATGAGTACAATCACTCCATAAACACACAGGTTTGGTCCTAGCCTTTCTATTTATTTTTAATAAAATTATACATGCAAGTATCCGCACTCCAGTGAGAATGCCCTCTAAGTCTTAAAGATTAAAAGGAGCAGGTATCAAGCACACCTTAACGGTAGCTCACAACGCCTTGCTCAACCACACCCCCACGGGACACAGCAGTAATAGAAATTAAGCCATGAACGAAAGTTTGACTAAGTTATATTAAACAGAGTTGGTAAATATCGTGCCAGCCACCGCGGTCATACGATTAACCCAAATAAATAGAACTACGGCGTAAAGAGTGTCTAAGAAAAACCCCATAATAGAGCTAAATTTCAACTAAGCCGTAAAAAGCCATAGCTGAAAAATAAATAAACTACGAAAGTGGCTCTAACATTTCCAACACACGATAGCTAGGACTCAAACTGGGATTAGATACCCCACTATGCCTAGCCCTAAACCCAAATAATTAACCAACAAAATTATTCGCCAGGGTACTACTAGCAACAGCCTAAAACCCAAAGGACTTGGCGGTGCTTCACATCCATCTAGAGGAGCCTGTTCTATAACCGATAAACCCCGATAAACCTCACCAGCCCTTGCCAAATCAGCCTATATACCACCATCTTCAGCAAACCCTAAAAAGGAACAACAGTAAGCACAACTATAATACATAAAAACGTTAGGTCAAGGTGTAGCCCATGGGTTGGGAAGAAATGGGCTACATTTTCTACACAAGAACACCCACGAAAATTCTTATGAAATTAAGAATCAAAGGAGGATTTAGCAGTAAATTAAGAGTAGAGTGCTTAATTGAATAAGGCCATGAAGCACGCACACACCGCCCGTCACCCTCCTCAAGTAGGTAAAAACACACAAAACTTATTACAAACATAGCTACACAAGAGGAGACAAGTCGTAACAAGGTAAGCATACTGGAAAGTGTGCTTGGACAACCAAAGTATAGCTTAAACAAAAGCATCTAGTTTACACCCAGAAGACCTCACCAATACACGAGTACTTTGAACTAAACCTAGCTCAAACACACCTAATAAATACAAATATCATAAACAACTAAAACAAAACATTTACTAAACA
>PVKY010005689.1:0-17052 GCA_004027775.1 Bradypus variegatus
CCCAGCCGCTTCTTCAGAAGAGATGGCTGTTTCTGAAGGACGTTTACACATTTCTTTGGCATTTTCCAGCTGCTAATTAGCAGCATTCTCATTTCCCTTAATCACAGAGACAAGAAAGCCCACAGCAGTTCTTCAATTAGCTCACAGAAAATGTTTCTTTCTTTCCTATTGATACACATTCGGAAGGCAAGAATGGCTCCCGGGTGTGTTCTGGGCGCCCGGCTATCTCAGGAAGGAAACTGGGGAGCTCACACAACGGCCGATGTGGAGGGTATTGTGCCCACACAATGCACTGAGGACTGCTCCGGGCTCTGATTCATTCACTCACACAGCCCCCAGAAGTCTTTGTAAGAGGACCTTTATTTTGTGAAGGGTATTTTTTGTTTTGTTTTGTTTTGTTTCAGATGTGTGTGGTTTGTTTTTTTTTTTTTTTTTGTGGCTGGCTTGCAGTAAGAGTTTTTACCTGATTTAAACTTGAGGTTTCTTTCTTCGCAACAATTTCAAAATAAGTCCTCAAAGTAGAGCCCCCGCGATTGTAAGAGCAAGGAGAAGGCGCCTACTGTGTACTGAACAGATCATACCTTTCATTAATTTGCACATTCAGCAAACATTGAGTCCCTCTCGTGAGCCAGGCGCTGGGGATTTTGCAGTGAAAAGGTCGAACAAATTGCTGCTCTCCTGAGCCATGGTTGTGTTTTGCTGTCTCTTCAGTCCTGCAAAAAGCAGCTGCCAACAGTGCCAATTGACATTCACTGATTCACAGTCAGAGAAGAGAATCCAGACTCCTAGAGAGGAGGCAGTTGAGTAGATGGTGGTGGTAGGACTCGAGCTCGGGCCTGCGATTTTCATGTGAGCTTGGTGTCAGCCCCCACAGACCACCATGGCTCCCAGTACGGGACATGGGCTCTGACCCTCTTGTGTAGCAAGGCCCGTGCCGCCACATAAAATTCATGGACTTGCCGCAGGAAGAGGACGCTGATGGCTCTAGTGACATTTGGAAGTATCCATGAGGGTCCTTCCTCTCCCCAAAATCCCACCTGTCAAGAGATGACTCTGAAGTGCGAGCAGGCCCCAGGGAAGTGTGACATGGATGCTTTCAGGCAGAATCCCGAGGCCCGGTGACACATGCAATGTCCCTGTTCCAAGTCCGCATGCCAGCAGAGCTGCCCATGGCTCCGTTCAGTGTCTTAATGAGCAATAATGCATTCCTCGTCTCCGAGACGATGACAGGACTTTCCCTTCGGCTCAGCGTTCATTGACATTCCCTGGTGGCACCTTCAACACTCCGCAATTAGTCATTCATTCGGAGCATTGATTTTCCTACGTAGTTTCCTTCACAGACATTTTCCTGGTTGCTGGTGAAGAAGCATGTGGTCTCAGATTCTTTCAGAGGCTGGGTGATGCGATAGAAGCACGGAGATCCTGGAATTAGGAGTGGGTGCAAGTCTGCACCAATAGCCGGCAAATCCCTTTACTTGCCCAAGCTCAGCCTCCTCATTTCCAAAGTGACCCTACCAGGCTCTGCCTTCAAGCACCGATATGGGGATTCAACGGGCTGATGCATGGAAGCTTTACGGAGATGGGAGCTGGACACCATTCTCCACTTCTGTTGCCTTGAATAAGATTGGATGCCCATTCCCATGGAAATCCAGTGGATGAGGCATTGATTTCCCCACTGCCATTTTTGTGTCTTTGTTTAAAATGTGTAAAATGGTCCTTTGGAAGGAGAAGCAAAAAAGGGAAAGGAAAAAGAAACAAAAAAACACCTTCCCTTCATTCTCCTGTGTGGGCCCGTCAACATTAGGTGCAATATGTAATTTCTTCACATTCTTCACTTGCCAGCTCCCGACAGTAGGAACATTTGCAGGGGTATCAAATTGTAACCTCCGATTATGTTCTCATTTCTCCCTGTAATTTTTAAGTGAGTTTTCCGTGGGAAATGTAATAAGCCAGGGTGAATTGTCCTCTGCAGAATTGGAGACCTGGTGGCTCCCAGGCCCCAGTCCCCAGTTCATATTTAATTCCAGATTGTCGTGGCAATGGCGCAAATTGCATAGCTGTCATGTTGGAATACAAGCCTGATTTCCACTCTGGGTTCTTGGTTAATCTACTTTAGGTCATTGCTTGAAAGAATCCAGGTTCCCCTCATCGGTGTTGATGTGCCCTCGAGCTCAATTACCCTGGCAGAGTTTTCTACTTGGTCCAGCTCGCTAACCAGTCTCATCCCTCCCCTCCCCCCATAACTAACTGGGTTTTGGCTTTTCTCAGTTTGGGCCTTTTTCTCCTCCACTGCCCAAGGCTTCATTTTGGTTGCTGAAGGCCTCAAACCCAGTTTCCCTGGGGGAGTGGCAGAGTGTGATTTGAGGAAACCTAACTGGGAGCTAACATACCTGTGTTCCCACCCCAGCTCTGTCATAGATTCTTATCACCTCTAGGCCTCAGTTTCCCCATCTGTTCATTGAAGGAATTGAACCAGAATCAGCACTTCTCAGATAGATGAAAGTACTTGGGATTGGCAGACGTTTTTCAGAATTTCTGAGTTTTAACCAAACTAGTTTTACTCTCTGTAAAGCTAAGCAGCCTGAAGCATCAGCTCTCTTTGCTTTTATCTATAATTACTCAGAGGAGTGATCCTGGTTTGGTTTCTATTCAAGACATTCAGTCGATCCTTGTTATTCACGGATTCTGTATTTGCAAATTTTCCTATTCACTAAAATTTAGTTATGAGCCCCAACTCAATATCCACGGTGCTTTTGTGATTGTTTGTGCACACGCACAGAATGGTGAAAAATTTGAGTCCCCCTATGCACACATTCCCAGATGAGATCTAGCCAGGTGACATGCTACATTTTTGTTTCAGCTCTCATACTGTAAACACATGTCCTTTTTGCAGTATATGTAGTGCCACATTTTTTTGCATTTTTGCACCTTTTCTAAGTGATTTCACTGTTTAAAATGGCCTCCAAGCCTAATGCTGAAGAGCTGACTAGCATTCCCAAATGCAAGAAGACTGGTATGTGCCTTACAAAGAGAATAAGTATGTTAGATAAGCTTACAGGTGTGAGTTATAGCACTGTTTCACAGATTCTTGATGTTTGTGAGTCAATTGCAAATTTTAGCTTTGCAAACACTGACCTGCTCTCTGTACACATCATCTCCTCTCCCTGCTCTGAAATACAAATAAGACTACAACAGCAAGCAACAAATCCAGGCCCAAATAAAGATGTGGGGCAGCCTGCTGGGCTCACTCACTAGCTCCATGACTTGTTGCTGCCTGCTCAGCTTCATGGTCCAAATGGTTGAGATACACACCTAAGCAATATGACAGGTTGCAGGAAGTCCCTCTTAAATAGACTAATGTTAAATGTGTGACTGCCTTGCCGTCTGCAATGAGAGTGATTTTGTTGTAGTTTGTTAGGGAAGAAATTCTTTTCAAGGTGGGTCCCCTGGAGGGGTGTTCTAGTTTGCTAATGCTGCCGGAATGCAAAACACCAGAAATGGATTGGCTTTTATAAAAGGGGGTTTGTTTGGTTGCAAAGTTAGAGTCTTAAGGCCATAAAGTGTCCAAAGCAACAGGGTACCTTTATTGAAGGATGGCCAATGGCGTGCATAAAACTCTGTTAGCTGGGAAGGCACGTGGCTGGTGTCTGCTTGCTCCCAGGTTGCATTTTCAAAATGGCGTTCTCCAAAATGTCTGCATCAGCTTCCAATGGCCATCTTCAAGATGTCTGTTTCAGCTACCAGCTAGCTATGAGCTCCTTCTGTCTGAGCTTTTCTAGAGCTTCAGGGAACCAATCAAGGCCCACACTGAATGGGTAGGGCCACACATCTGTGGAAATTATCCAGTCAGAGTTATCACCTATAGTTGGGTGGGTCACATCTCCATGGACACAAGTAATCCCAAGGTTCCAACCTAATCCACACTAATAAATCTGCCCCCACAAGATTGCATTAAACAATAAGGCTTTTTCTGGGGGACATAATATATACAAACCAGCACAAGGGGGTAGGAAAAAAAAGGATTCAAAGGGGGATCTTTGATAGTGAAAAGACTGAAAAACACTAGCTCAGATTTGTTCATCTACTCAGAATGTTTTATGAGGTCTCTACTTAAAAAAAAACTGGGCCTGTAGAGGTGAGAGACTCAAGGGGCTACATTTGAGTGGCCTTTAGGGCTTTTCATAGGTTCTATCATACTGTGAGTTCAAGTTGGGACTAATAAGTGAGAGCACTTTTTGGAAAGCAAGGTAACTGTCTTGTAGGTCCCTGACTTGCAGTGTCTTATAGCTATGACCCCACATCGGGCTGTGGGGAAAGGTGAACAGGACCTACGGAAACCTGGGTTTGAAGCCTAACTGCCTCCAAGCTACTGTGTGCCCAAGGCTCCTACTGTTCCCTTTCAAGCAGCTTCCATTTTCTTCTCTTTGTGGACTGTACAAAGTTACAATAACCAGTGTCTGAAACCCATCACCAGCACTACATTCTACATTCCAAGCCCATCCCCTGGCTGCAAATGGGACACATGAGGACAGGTGGGAAGTGCAACATTTGAATTAGGTTTTTCCTGGTCCACTACTTCCAAATACTGGCTCAAAAGTCCCTTGGGAAATGACATTCCGTGAGGTGATAGGCTGATGCAGAGGGGTCAGAGGTGAGGGGTGACTCAGGCCGTCTTGCAGGCACTGTCCCTCACCTGCAGCTTCTGACTGAGCCCACCTCTGATGTTCCAGGTGCATCCTTTGCTCCCGGGCACGTTGACTGTCATGATCCACGACTTGTGTCTGGCCTTCCCTGCCCCAGCCAAGGCCGAAATCTACATCTCGGACATCCAGGAGCTGTACGTCCGGGTGGTTGACAAGGTTGGTATAAGCTTCACGCTCTGGTACCCTCTCAGCTGATTTGCAGAGATCAGGAAAATAATATGGCTGTGGAAGATGTTTTCCTCATCGTTCCTTGGGACTTTGCTTTTTTTCTCTGGTTGCCCGTGTCTTTCTGCCCCCTTCCAGAGGAGCTCTAAGTTTGCAGTGCTGTCTTCTCGTTGTTCCACGTGGATGATGCAGAGTAACCTCGGATGTTATATTTCTTCATCTTATTTGACATCGATAAAGCTTGGCTGTAAATCCTGCTCGAAGTTGTCTCTAAATTAGCCTTGAATTGGAAATTCATATCCTCTAGCTTGGATAGGTTGCAAACCAGCTGGACATAGACCTTGGCTGATCATGAATTTTTCTTCTGCATTGTCGGTTTTGGGTTTCCTGGAATTTCAGTGGCAAATGAGTAAAACTCACTAATGCCAAGTGCTTTTGCAAAATGAATAAATAATAGTTCTAGGGTTTTAAACATGTAAAATTGGAAATTTTTACTACTCCAACTATTGAAGATAATGAAGGCTAAACTTACAGAGAGTTGCCATTAAGTTGTTATTTTCCAGAGTAGATAGATGGTTAGTTATTAAAAGGGGGAATTTTCAAGCAGCTTATATGATTTAAAAAGATAATATTCTCTTACACGGTCTTAACTATTCCCCTTATAATCTTATCTCCACTGTTAATTTGCTGACCAGACTCTTATTTCTTCACGACATATTCCTGGCTCTCATTTCCTAAAGTTTTTACCATATGAATCACCCTCTGCCAGTTGTGAGCTGTTTGGTCAGCGAGCATTTATTGAGCTCCTGCTGTATGCATGTCACTGTTCTGCGCATGCCCCTTAATCTCCCTAGCTATATTCAAGACCCCTTGCATAGAATAAGCCCTGGATCAGTTTTCATTTGCCAATGGGTTGACCTTCCAGAGGTCAAACGGGCGACTCAATGTGGATTCCCAGGTCTATGCGTTTGAGGTTGGTGATGCGTTCTTAGGAAATCATAGGGTGCCATCGGCAGTAGAATTAGTCATTAAAATGCCTCCCCTGATTCTCTGCCCATCCCGACATAGGTGGAGATTGGGAAGACGGTCAGGGCCCACGTCCGTGTGCTGGACAGTCACAAGAAGCCTTTCCTGGCCAAATACTTGGCCTTCATGGACCTGAAGCTCCGGGCAGCCTCCCAGATCATCACGTTGGTGTGAGTCCTCCGAGGGGTCAGGGGAGGGCAACTCGGGGTGCTGCACCGACCCCACCTGCAGCCTTTCCGGTAGATCTGTCTGGGTGGGGAGTCCCAACCCTTCTTCCCTCTGTTGCAGGGCACTCGATGAAGCCCTCGACAACTACACGGCCACCTTCCTTGTCCACGGCATGGCCATTGGCCAGACCAGTCTGACTGCAACTGTGACCGATAAAGTCGGACAGAGAGTCAACTCAGCCCCACAGCAGATTGAAGTAAATCATGTCCCTTTTCCCACCAGTTCAGCCCCTTCTCATGCACATGGGGGATAGGGGGGCTGCTTCTATTCTGATAGGCTGGGAATTTTACAGGCAGGCCAGGAAGCCACCATGAAGAGGCCGTATTAAAATCTTTGCCCCCCAGCATCCTCTGTTCAAAAGGCAGCTTTTACCAGTTAGGCCTGGACGCTGGAGAGACGGCACAGTTAGTAATAGCAGAACCAGAGGGCAGGGGTGAGTTACTTTAATTTCCCTCTGCGAGAAAAGGGGGGCGATGTGGCTTAGAGAACTCAGTGAGCATTTATTGAGCTCTTGCTGTATGCATGTCACTGTTCTGAGCATGTCCCTTAATCTCCTTGTTACATGGCAAGGGAGTGGCACAAAATTCATTAAACCTTGGAAGTGCTGTCAGGGTGGAGGGAACAGAGAGGAGCCCATTCCTGGAAGGCACTGTGGCTAGACAGATTTGGTTTCACACGTAAAAGAACAACTCAGCAGTCCATTCTGATTAGCATTAGAACTGGCACTGAGAAGTCCCTGCAGCACATAGTGGGTGCATTCTGAGGTCCCCCAGATCCTCATTTTGGGGTGCGACTTGTAGCTCACCCATGGCCTTCATGGACCTGAAGCTGCAGGCAGCCTCCCAGATCGTCACCTTGGTGTGGCCAGATGCCACACAGTCACCAGAGGTCAGGACCTCAGTAACCAAGGAACTATGTCTAAATTTGCACTTTTAGAAGCAGCATTAAACTGTTTGGGTTCTGCCCGTGTCCTCTGTGCGTCTCAGTCACACAGGTGCTGGCAGGTTTTATTAATCCATGTCCTTAAGCTGCTAGATGTAATTTGTGCCTCTAGATGAAAGTGCGCTTTTCCCCTCCTGGTGATGAGAAATTCATTCCTGCCTATAAATAGAGCAGTCCTACAAAGACAAATCCTGGCACATAAACAGCCTCCTTGGCGGGCTTCTGCAGTCACTTGCCCAGCAAGCATTTCTTCAGCTCCTACCATGCAAGGAATTGGGGGTGGGAGGTTACTTCAAGGCAAGAGGAGGGTGTTGGGGCTTTGCCTTGTTATGGAGATGGGGGACACCCCAGTCTGCAGCATGCCCCCTGAGCTTCTCTTTCCTCCTCTGGGAAGTTTTGAGGGAAGTGAAGTCAAGAACTTGTAGGGTCATTTATCAATAGAAATTTGGAGAAATTTAGTGTAAGAGGAAACCTTACAAAGATGCATTGAGGAAATCTCGGATGCCTTGGATCTCAAGCTTCCGCGTGCATCGGAACCATCCAGAAGGCTTGCTGGAGCTGCCTCCCCCTTCCCCATCACCACCGCCACACACACGTCTGCTTCTCTAGGTCTTGGATAGGGGGTGGAGAATTTGCATTTCTAACAAATTCCGAGGTAATGCTGCCTCTGCTTGTCCAGGGAGCACTCCGAGAACTGCTGTAGCAGGACGTCTCAGATGAATAAAAAGTCCTTATTTTCATCAGGCTTAATGTCCATGGTGAAACGAAACGTGATCATGAGTAGCAATTGTAGAAGGCGGAACATGCCCACAGAGAATCGCAGCTCCTCCAGGAGGAGAGTCTGCTAAGTGGGGAGTGGTCATGTCTCTGGGCCTGGGTCTAGCAGCCTTACCCAATCCCCGCCCCTGCAAGTTGGCCCCAGGATCCCAGGCCCCCGACAGCCTATCTTGAGGGTGGAATGGCATCCCTGCACCATGCTTCTCTTTTTTAAAAAGTGTGATTTATGCTCAGCTGGTGTGAGCATGGCAGGCAGTGGAGCCCTGGTCTCTTGCGTCTCCTCCAGGTCTTTCCACCGTTTCGGTTGATACCCAGGAAGGTGACGCTGATCATTGGGGCCACGATGCAGGTAAGAGCTGAGCATTCACCCCTTTTCCCCACCCCCATCACCATCCCCAGCCAGGGCTCAGTGGGGGCTTCCCGCCCACCCCTGCCCTGGCTGCAAGAGTGCCCACCTTGGGGGGTCTCTGTCGTAGGGTGGTGTCAGAAGGGAACTAAGGCCACCTGCTGTCAGGTATGGCAGTCCTCCGTGGGCTTGACGGGAGTGTTAGCTGGCACGGGCTGCCCAGGAGGACAGGTGCTCCTGTCTCCCTTCTTCCCCCGAACACTGCAGATCACCTCGGAGGGCGGCCCTCAGCCACAATCCAACATCCAGTTCTCCATCAGCGACGAGAGCGTGGCAGTGGTGAACAGCACCGGGCTGGTACGGGGGCTTGCCGTCGGCAACGGCACCGTCTCCGGGGTGGTGCAGGCGGTGGATGCCGAGACTGGCAAAGTCATCGTCGTCTCCCAGGTAACAGAGGTCGCCATGGGAGAGTCCGCCCTAGGGATGGAAATGCTGCTTCCTGCACCCCCCCATTATGTGGAGTCATCTACGACTGGGAGAAAGCCCTATGGGTGGGATGCGGGACCTGCCCCCTAACATCCAGCCCTCTCCAAGGGGCCTGGTCAGTCCTCTAGGTCTACAGTCCCCACCTGTGACCACTGCCCACCTGAGCTACTCGTCTGCAGACTCAGTCGCCCCAGTTCTTCCAGCCCCTCCCTCACTCCCAGGGACCATCCAGTTTCTAATGATGATAGTGGTTGTCCATTGGTTGTCCCGAGCATGTTGCCTTCCTCCCACTCCGTCCTTGCGGTGCCCTCCTGCATTTTATTACTGTCCCCAATTGTAGCAGTGCTGCCGAGGGCTCAGAGGGTAAGGAAGTAGCAGGTGGTTCACGGTGCCATGTGGTAATTCTGGGACAGGACTCAGAACTGCCGCATCAGAGCTCTTGGCCCTTCAGTTCATTCATTTCTAGCAGGGCTAGAGGGTGCTCAACTGGAAGGGAAGGGGGTGGGAGGGTGCTGCTGTTGGCTAATAGTGCACCTTGTGTGTACTTTGGAAGCATGCGCTGGCTCAGCTACTTACGACACGGATAATTGAGCACCATACAATTTCAGATCTGGACTGGTATTTCTAGGAGAAAAAGAAAACTCCAAGTTGCTCACTTTTGTTTGGCTAGAGATAAAGCTATCGCCCAAGCCTCCTTGCCAGAGTGTAGGGCATTTCCTCAGGACTTTTATGGGTCAGCAGAGAAGCTGGAAAGCTGAGTTAGGGGGGTCTTTTCCCCAGAATGGTCAGTGGAAACTTGACCCCAGGCAGCTGCAAGTTGGCATGTCTAAGATCGGACAGGTTTCCTTCCTTCCCAGAGGGTGTCCCCTGGAAAGGAGGTGGGAGTTCATTTTCACCTCCTGAGAAGGGCCTCAGGGCTAAAAATTAATTATAGGGCCGACTCACATCCTCCCTGACATCCTGCAAAACATTTCAGGAAAGGCTGCTTTGTGGGTCCTGCTCCCTGCGTGCCTGAAACTTGGTAATGAGAATAGAGTTTTGTTTTGGGCAATGTGAGTGTGGACAAGTAACTTTGCAGGATGCAGTCCTCCCATTTATCCTTCAGAGTTAGGTTCCCTGAAAGCCATCCGTCCGTGAGCTCCTCTGAGTTCAGAGCATTTAAGCACCGCAGGCCCAGGGAAAGTGGGGCGGGCATCTGCCTGGAGGGTGGGGGGAGCGTGGCATGTCCCTTGTTCACCGAGGTTGACTTTGATTCGACTTTGAGTTCATTGATTTACTCCTGCTTCCAGCAGTTTCAGTGTCTGCCTCCAAGTATCCTGGTTGAATCACACAGTCTTTTTGAATCACTAAGATGGACGCCTTGATCCTATTTATCGATTTTATAAAGGCAACAGGGAAGCTTTGGGCATCTAAAGATCTGTTCTCGGGCGTGCAGCAGGGTACAGATAGGTATCCTGCAGAATCAAATTAAGGACCACAGGAGGCCCTGCTTTTTTTTTCCCCCTCTCTAAGGAAAGGATTGACGTCTAAAGAACTGGTGCCTTTTTTTCTTTTCTTTTTCTTCCTGGGATCTCAGGTGGCTGAAACATCAGCTGGTTGGAAATTTAGCCACTGGGGCACTAAACCGTGCATTGTCCCTTCTGGCCGTATCTCCTCTTTGTGTTCTGACTTTGGCAGGGCCACCTCCCCTCTCTGGGTCTCCTATCTGGTGAGTTGGAGGAGGTGCTGTGGAAAGGCCCTGGTGTCCCTTGGCAGTGGAGGGGCTGTGCCACCAGCTCCATCTGAACGAGATCTGCTGGAGCCCAGGCAGCCAGGCTCAGCCTCAGGCCTTGCTCATCCACGGCAGGGCCTGTGATTCTGGCCAGATGTGTCCAGTTCCATCTGTCAAGTCCGGGTGACAGAATGAGTTCCACTACCCCAAGGGCAGGGCAGGCCAGGCCTGGCCGGGGGAGAATGAGGAGTGAGAAGGACAAAGGGAAGGAAGGGAACAAATGTTTATCGGGCACCTGCTGTATGCCAGGTGTGAACCCAAACCACAAGGCACAGAAGGTGGGCTCGGCATGAAGGAGCTTATGGGTTTTTTGGTAGTCTTGAGTTCAGCATGAGTCAACAGCACTATAAAGTAGCCAAAAATGTTAGCCATTGGCCAGATTAAGAGGAGTATAGAGTTCAGAATGAAGGAGGAGGTAAGGTCTGCTATAATCAGACTCTCCTATTTCCTACATTCAGTCCTGTATGTAGAGACAGCCTGTTCTGGTTTACTAAAGCTGCCAGAATGCAAAATACCAGAAAGGGATTGGCTTTTACAATGGGTTTATTAGTTTACAAATTTAGTTCTAAGGCCATGAAAATGTCCCAATTAAGGCAACAATAGGATGATACCTTCTCTGAAGAAAGGCCGATGGCATTTGGGATTCCTCTGTCACATGGGAAGGTGCCAGGCTGGAGTTTGCTGGGCCTGTCCTGGGGTTTAGCTTCTGGTTTCTGTTGCTTTCTCCAAAATGTCTCTGGGCTTCTGTCTTAGCTTCTCTCTCTCAACTCCTGTGAGTCCTTCCTTGTTTCTCCCAGGGCATTTCTCTCTAAGTGTCCGGGAGTCCTCTCTGAGCTTCTCCAGGGTAAACTCTGGATTTCGTCTCTTAGCTTCTCTCCTGGTTCTGGTTTCAATGACTATCTCCAAAATGTCTTTGGGCATTTTCTCTCTAAATGTCTCTGAGCTCTCCCCAAAATGTCTCTGCCTTTTATCCTCTTCTAGAGGATGCCAATAAAGATGAGGAAGGCCCACATTGAATGTGTGAGGTCACATCTCCATGGAAACAACCTAATTAAAAGGTCCCACCCACAATAGTTCTGCCCCCACGAGAGTGGATTAAAATAGTCTTTTACAGGGTACGTAACGGATCCAAACCAGCATACATCCTAAGTCTGAGGTTGGGGAGTTCTTGGAGACCTATTCTGTGTGGGCTGCTCAGCCTAAAGACCAGGCCCCAGTCACTTGCCCCCAGTGCTTATCTGGAGTAACTGGGTCAGATAGGTCTGTGGGCTCAGAGGACCAGATGGGACCCCCAGGGGGACAGGAAAGCCAGTAGCCAGGGCCGTGTGGAGGTGAACTACCTGTAAAGGTCCAGGTGCATCGTGCTGGACAACCTGGGGAGCCCCTCGAGCCAGGTACCTTCTAGGCTGGCCTTCTCTGGCACAGAGCCCCATCCCAGCCTGAGCTCCAAAGCTCTTTTCCTAGGATCGTGTGGAGGTGGAAGTGCTGCTTCTCCGGGCAGTGAGGATCCGAGCCCCCATCACACGGATGAGGACGGGCACCCAGGTGAGGCGGGAACCTCTCTCTGCTCCCTCCTCTCTGTGCTTTCCAAGCAGCCTCTCAGGGGCTCTTGGGCTCTGGCTGCTGGTTCAGGGTGAGCTTGGGCAGCCGCCATGCTCCCTCCACCGCTGGGCCTTTGCACGTGCTGTCGCCTCTGATAGAGCATGTCTCTTTTGCCCCCTTCATCTGCTTAACCCCTATTTATCTACAGGGCTCAGCTCGAGACTTCCCTGAACTTCTTGTCTCAGGCCAGAGAGGTGCCCTCTGCTGTCCTCTCCTGAAGCACAAGGCTCCTTTCATGCTTGGCTTTTGTCTCCTTCAGATTCTGTTTGTCTGACTGTTGACAAATGCAGCTGCTCTGCTAGACTGCCACCTTCCCACACCCAGAATAGTGCCTGGTGCACAGCAGGAGCTAACGTTTGTATATAGCACATATAGCACTTACTCTCCCAAGTGTGTTCCATGTGTTAATTCACTTAGTGCTCCCAGCAGCCCCAGGAGGTAGATGGGGTATCACTTGCATAGTACAGATGAGGAAGTTAACGAAGTAGAAAGGTTAGGATATTTGTCAGGGTCAGCACAGCTAGGAAGTGATAGACATAGGAATCTTTGCAGGGAATCTGAAGTCTGGTTTCTCCTTTTGCTGTTTTGCCTCTCATGTGCCCTTGGGGACAGGGGGTGCTCAGTAAATAGTGAGCGAATCCCACCCACTCCCATCCTACCTGAGCAGGAAGCACATGCAAGATTGGAAAAGAGGAGCAGAGAGATAAGGACCCCTGGGCAGTGAGTTTTGTGCTGGTAGGAGGTCGTAGAGCTCTGGGGAGACAGCTCCACAAAAGGGGGGCTCCTGGCAATGGTGAGGCCCAACCCACAGCTGGAGAGTCTAGGATGGGGAGGGGGCCGATCCTGTCTGTCGCATGTTCCTTTAGTATTTCGTCAAATCTTCCCGAGCATGCACCGAGCTCTTCTCTGATTAGGGGAAATTGGGCACAGCTCCCATCCCACAAGGGGCAGGAAACTACCCCAGCAGTGGAGAGGCAGTTCGGGGGCACCCCAGGGCTTCTGGGGGGTCCCTCCTGGCTCCTACACCCCGGCGGTCACGGGGCCTGGCTTCTCTCCCCCAGATGCCTGTCTACATCACTGGGGTCACCAACAATCAGAACCCGTTCTCGTTTGGCAATGCCGTGCCAGGCCTAACCTTCCACTGGTCTGTCACCAAAAGGGACATCCTGGACATCCGGGGACGGCACCACGAGGTAACCGCCTGCCCACCGGCCTCCATCTCCAGCTAGCATCCTGGGGTCAGGGAGGGTCTGCACCACATCTCTCGTGAGGTGTGCCCCTCTGTGCCCAGACGTGTGCTGGGGACCCATCTCTGTCCTCTCCCAAGGCTTGCCCAGACCCCCCTCTCCCAGGGGCTGCTGCCACGCTCTCCATCCCTTAGTGACCCTCGTCTCTGCCCAGTCCTGACCATGTCCAGGAATAAGGCCTCCCCAGCCCTTCCTCTGTGCTGCACCCCAAGGCTGGCCCACACCCCTTTGCATTGCAAGCACTGTCACTACAGAGGACCAAACAGAAGCAAAATGACTGCCTTGTGGGGGAGTCATTAAAAGTTCTAGAATGTCTCAGGGTCTTGGGGGTGGGGTCTCTGCTCTGTAGCTTCTTTGACCTCCTTTCTGAGATGATGTCCTCTTCATCCTCCATTGGGAGATCCCAGCCTCAGACTTCCAGGGCTGGGAGGTGCTGCAGAGAATCTGCCAACCTCTCTCTTGGTTAACTGAAGCTCAGATGCACCCAGGGTCACATGTCAGGTTGGTGGGGGACATGGGACTGGAAGCTGGGCCTCATATCTGCAGGCTACATCACCTGGACTGGGGCCCTAGCCTTGCAGAACCAAAGGGGAGGGTTGGTTTGAGAGTTTACTTCTTGCCTCCTCCTTGAACAGTGGGGATGGAGGCCAGGCACGAGAGGGGGCTTTCCTAAAGGCCTCTCAAAGCATGTCCAATGTAGGATGAATGCTTCTTTCCCACCCCACCCAAAGGGACCAAGAGACCCCTGTGCCAGGGCTGCTTTCCCCATGGAACGCTGGCAGTGACTTCCTAACGGATACCCCATAGCAAAGCGGGCTGTGAGTGGGAAGCACTGCAAAACCACACGTCCTCCCTTGGCGATTCATGACGCAGCTCAGCATATCGAAGGCTCTGAGAAGTCCTGCCGTAACAAGAGCTGGTTCACTGGGTTTGACCTGACTCCTTCCAGAGGCACCTGTGAACACCGGGAGACCCAGTGTGGGTTAGGCTACGCCTGTGCTGGGTGGCTGATGTCTGTCCTACCCTGGGGCTGGCCCAGATCTCAGCAGAGCAGGGCCTTGAGAGCAGGCAGGCAGCCAGCAGGACCTGAGGGCTGGGAAGCCCAGGGCTGCAGAACGCTCTGCCTTTTTCAGGTGCTAGGGACCCCTGGCTCTTTCCTGAAAGCATATTTCATGTCCCTCAGGCGTCCCTCCAGCTCCCATCGCAGTACAACTTTGCCATGAATGTGCTTGGCCGCGTGAAAGGCCGTACTGGGCTGAAGGTGGTAGTCAAGGCTTTGGACCCCATGGCTGGGCAGCTGCAAGGCCTCGCCAAGGAGCTCTCTGACGAGATCCAAATCCAGGTAACAGACAGACGGGCAGAAGCCGCCACGTGGGAGGGAGAGTCTGTGCCAGAGGCCCCTCATCTCCTGCAGGGGTATCATATGGGGACGTATCAGCCCTTCTGCTGACCCAGGACTGGGGCTGGAGGTACAGACTTGAAGCAGAGGTGTCCTCAGTCTGCAGAGGGAGGTGGATCAAGTTGGAGCAATGTGTCGGGGATGGGGTGGAGGAGTAAGGAGCTGTGGGAAACCCAGAATGGCCAAAGTGTTCCCAGAGGAGGTGACGTCTCAGCTGGATCGAGAAGAATGGAAGGGGTCAGCCAGCAGGCCTGGCCGAGAGGATGGCATATGCAAAGGCTGGAGGTCTGAAATCACTTGATGTCTTCCCCCAAAAAAGCAAATAATTCTGAGCTTGGAGTCTGGAGTGCCTTAATGGAAGGAAGAGTTTGGGAAAACCTGAGCTGGGCCATTAACTGAATTATCTGTATTTATGTAACAAACTCATGTACAGCACTTTAGTAGGATAGATGTGCTCTTTCATGCTTCCCAAATACTAACTCGTCTAACCTCACGTGATGCCTGTGAGGTAGGACTGCTGCCTGATGAGCTGGAGGCTCTGAGTGGTGGAGTGACTGGCTCAAGGTCACAGGGTGTTGGCAGAGCCAGGCCGTGGGCAGCCTGATGGGCGCTGGCAGAGGGGAAGGCTGAGCCCCAGAGAGGTGAGGTGGTCTGTTAGAAGCCACAGTGATAATGTCAGAATGTAGAGCCGAGTCCTTTTCCCACCTACTCCCCAGTCCCCGCATCACTCTGGCCAACCTGCCCTTCTGCTTACAAAGTGGGACTTTGGACCAGTCCCTGTCCCTGGAGCCCCAGCTGTAAAACTGAGTTGGCCAGAGCATTTTCAGTTTCAGGGGCTCCATGCTGCTCACCCAGGATTCAGTAACCTTTGGTTCCTCCTGAATTGAGAGAAAAACAGAAAGCAGTCCCCTAAATGTCGTAAGAGAAGAAATGGTTTCAAGTTACCCATTCAAGAAGATATAAGGCATTTCTAACTCCGGCATAGACCCAGCGAGGGGGAAAGAAGCAGTTTTTAAAAGAAGCACCCAATTGCTACCGCCCCTCCTTGCCAGAATATACACACAGAGATTTTTCCAGGTTAAAAATGTAATGAAGTAAGTTCTGACACCCACCATGGAATCAAGGACGGGGCTTTGCAGCTTCGAAATTCTGTGACTGCAATTAGGTCACTTCGTGGTCCTGTGCCTTGGTTTCCCCACCTGACAACAGATGGAGTTGAAGTAAATCAGAAACCAGAGAAGCTGGATTCAGCCCACAGACATATTTTATTTGGCTCACTCAATGCTTTTAAACAATTTTCATTTGTTGCCAGCATTTAAAAATAGGAAGATTTCATCTAATAATCAAAAACACAGCTTGTCTTGAAGACGTGGCATTTTGCCAAATGGCAAAATCAACAGGAGAGGAGAGGCAGCCTCCCCTTTGAAGAGGGCCATGCTCTCCCATTTGCCACAGGCCCCACTGCTCCCTGTTGTCTCCCCAACAATGAAGTCAAATATCAGTTGCCACTTAAGATGGTGCTTTCACTGTCACTGTTTGGAAAGTGAGATAGCTCTTGTACCTTCACCTCCATTTTAAGAGGGACAATAGACAGGGATTAAATGTTTCAAGAGATACAGGAAGGAACCTATTAGTTAATATATTCACTGTACAGTAAGTGTGTCAGAGTCAAAGTCAGTGAGGCTATTTGACTCTTTGATGTCACCTGCCTGGCAGCAGGTGGCACCTGAGTTTGCCCTGGACTCACCTGTCACCAAAACCCCAACTGGCTTCTAGACACTATCTGTCATTCACCACTTACAATGCGCTTTCCCTTGCATTATGCCATGCAAATTGCACAACTCTTTGGCACAGGCATGGCAAGGATTATCAGGGATAGACCTGTTATACGGACGAGGAAACCCAGGCTTCAGCATATAGTCAGGACGCAGTGGAGCTGAGTGGGGGGGAGTTCAGCCCAGTTTCTTCTTGGATGCTCATTCGTCAGTGGGAGCTCAAAGCAGGCATGCACGTGCCCCTGAACCAGGCCTGAATGCCAAGTGAGTGTTGCCATCGTGGGCTCTAGGTGCTGTCGGCACACCTGGGGAGTGGTGGGATTGGATGTGATCCTGAAATTATCAGCCTTGTCATCTGCCAGACAGGATTCACAGATACTCCCAGACACTGGTTCCACACAGATCCTGCCAGAGCGTGCTGAGGAGAGAGAGCAAGATAAGGGGCCAGGGTGATGAAACAGGAAATTATTCTGGCATGGTGGAAGTGGGAATCAGAAAGGAAAGTCTAGATGGTGCTTTGCAACCTCGGTCCTGACCATTCTAATGGAGCAATACCCCATGCTTGTGTAAATTCTGCATACAGCC
>PVKY010005690.1:0-17031 GCA_004027775.1 Bradypus variegatus
GGAAGGTAATAGCATTGCAACATTCTAAATGTGAGTAATCACACTAATGGAATGCTAGAGAGGGGTGGAATGGGAAGATTTGGGCTATATATATGGATGTTAGGGAGGGAGGGAGGGAGGGGAAGAGACGGTAGTGTAACAGGATCTTAAGGGTGATGGATTGGGGTTATCGGGGGAGAGGAGTCGGGGTATTATGGAGTTGTAGGTATGGGATTTGTACTGTTTTAGCAACCGTTCCTGTACAATTGAACTTATTTCAAAATAAAATTTATTAATAAAAAAAAGATGTTTGAGGAAAAGAAAGAGAGTGTGATTAAATCAAGTTTTGGGTGATTGTTTTAAATGTAATTTTAAAAAGATTTTCCTAGTAATGCAGTCAATAGTCCTTGATACTGAATTTTTCTAGTGAAATCAAATATGCTCTGATAAAATGATGTTAATCTAAGTTTGACTGCTTAGTTCCATTTTCACTATTTTGGAGGGTACTGACTCATATATTATGCTGAACCCCACAATTGCCTGTTTTGAAAACAGTATAATTCCCAACAGTTTTCCCCAAATATTCCTGATTTATACTGGGGAAACGATGCATAATCATTCATGTTTAAAATATGAGTTTGCTGAGAAAAAGGAGAGGAAAGAAATCACAGTTCAAATCTTCAAGGCTACGGAATGCATTCTGCGTATCTTCAAGAAGTTGTGTACAGTCTGCCTTGATCTTTGCCTCACCATCTTTCACTGGATCCTTGAATTTCATGGAGGAACATTTGTAGAGGATCTCTCCTATATGCTCACAGATAACGGACCATGTAATTTTATTGTTTCAACAGCTCTACAGGCCGTATCATGAAATGCAATCATGTTGGACAACATGCCTACTGTCTTGTAGAATGGGCAGAACCTGTCATAAGGAGTGTATAGGAAGTCATCTTTGATAAGTTTTGCTATCTCGAGTGATTTTATCTGTTTCTGCTAAAGAAAACTTTCCCACAAGTTGCACAATTTCTGCCAGGTCTTCTTCCTGCAGAATCTCCTTAGTTTTTAGTCTAAGAGTTTAATAAATGTAAGCTTACTTCCCACTTCCCCTTCTTGCTCTTCTGTCATTGTTTTCAAGAATATCACGAGGCAATTTAAATACCTTGCTGAAATCCAGATTCAATTGCCTGTACCTTTGGTGTTCCCCTAATCTGTTAGTCAAATAATTAAAAACTCACAATGTTATTGGGGAAATCCAAACTGACACATGGAACAAAGAATAATCAGAGCCTTTAAATGTGCTAAGCAATTGTGGCCAGACAGAAATAAACTCAGGAGTTCAGAAAAGGAACTATCCTTAGGGTGTAGAAGAATCAAAAGAGATTTTCTGCAGGAGTTCTTGGGCTGGACCATTCATTCATTCATCCAAAGACCTAGATTAAGTGGACAACATGGTACTTGCCCACCTGCAGTTCACCTTCTAGTGGGGAAAACAGATAACTAGCAAGTGGACTCATAAAATAACAATAGAATATAGTGCTATGAACAAAATAAACAGGGAACTGTGAGGGAGAATAATGAGGTAAGGTGGGAACGAGCATCAGATTTAGGGAGGATGGGGTCAGGAAGCTCTCTGAGGAGCTGAAAAGAAGGAACCCACTGGGGAAGAGCATTCCAGGCTGAGAGAGCAGCAAGTGCTGAGGCCTGTGGAGTAAGGTTTGGCAATGAGAAATGGAAAGAATGGGAATAGCTTAAGAAAAAATAAGGGTGGGAGAGGTTTGCAGCAAGTGTTAAAGGACAAATTTGTTAGAAACAGTGGAGTATAATGAAAGGAACAAACATGAATTCCAATACAAAAGAAACAGTGGAGTATAATGAAAGAAACAAATATGAATTCCAATACAAAACTTGTCTGTATGAAATATATTCAATAATGGTATTTAAGCCAACTCTGGCTCACCATCTTTTGTTTGCTATTCTAAATACATGAGCATTACTTTATTTATAAGCATATACATGTACACATATACACAAACATATAGTTTTTGCATTCCCAAAAGGATTTGAAGTAACTTAAAGAAATGTAATATAACAGGAAATAAATTAATGGGTTAAGTAATTGGTGTGGAGATGAGGAGTAAGGGAAAAGGAGAAGGAAAATAAGCTAAACTATGTGACAACCGGCATACACAAATGAATATTATACAGTCCTACACAATAGCTAGATCTAAGTTATCATTCTGAGCTTCCAGGGACAAAGCAATAGGGAAATCTGTAAAATTATGAAATTCAGTGTCCCCGTGATAATAAAAATGAAATAATTCTTAGAGGAGGTATAGCTTCCTGGTAATAACATCCAAGAGGTATTTCCCAATTAGGAGTTACTCTGTGAGGTAGTGGGCAAAGTCCTCAACAATATCTGTACAATATATACAACAGCAATTTTTCTAGGGCTATTTCTTATAGCTACCCTCAGTGCATAAAGCCAAAGTGCAACTTGGTAAAAGCAATTTTATAAGGGACCAGAGGACATCCAGCTACACTGTTTATTCTAATAGTTCTAAATCAGGTTTGAATTTCAGGATGTCCTGAAATTTTATGTATCCTTAAAGTAATCCTCCATGAACATTATTTCTTTCACCCAATCTTTTGATTAATAATGTGCAGCAGAGTGTTTGAGGTTATTTCACTGGTAAGAAACTAGAATGGAAATGATCTTTGCTGTTAATTAATATTTCTCTGACAATCAATGGAACTGAAGGTAGGACTGAGATCCTTGCAGAGAAGTGAGGAGTCTAACTGTGCCAACTGAAAGGAAGGCCAACCTATTGCCATTTGGAATGGGTGTAAGAGATCTGTGGGAACAGCCAGGATTTTCTTCAGAAAATAGTTCTGGAGCCAACTGAACACACATAGACAGGTAATGACTCAGGCTCCAAAGTTCTTCCACACTAATGTGGTCAAGATCATTTTAGCCCCTAGTAATTAAAGGAACCTCTTAATTAATCAATTACTTAAGAAATTTACTTTCCAGAAAACTGTATAGTTTATGTGCTGTATAAATTTTTTTTAGCAATAAATCAATTAAATATTAGAGGACAGCTGCCAAAAACAATGATATTAATTTAAGAAGAGTTCATCTCAAGCCCTGCTTTCTGATAATAATTACATAGAAGGTCTCAGTGTCTACTGAGTGATAATAACACCATATCCTCAGCTTAGAGGCTAATAATTACCTTTCCATTCTTAACAAAAGATCATGCACTCAGCTCATCTAAAGGTGGTTTCAGTCTATTAAGGAGCATATTTTTGGGGGTGGGAGGAAAAAGAGAAGCTTTCACCTTGAACTAATAGTTGGTGTTGTCTAATCTGCTGGCATGACAGACTCGCTAGCTGGTCACCAAACCGGTTTCCTTTCCTACTGGGCCCCATGGTTCAACTACATTTCCTAGCCTTGTTTTCTGGGAACGTAGGTATGGGCAAGTGAGTTCTGGCCAGTGGGATTGGATGTATTTCACCTTCAGTGCAAGAAACTTTGCAGGAAATCCTACATAGTATTTTTTCCCCCATTTCTGGGCTGGAATTCAAGGAATATATTGAAGACCTTTTATCAGTCTGGGTCCCTCAAAACTCAACCACTTATTGGGCTTTATGTGAAAGAGAAATAAATTTCTATTGTGTTAAGCCACTGCGATTGCAAAGTTTATTGTTACAGAAGCTAGCATAGCTTTAAATAATACAGTCAAGAAAAATTTCTTCCTCTCTGTAGCTCAGTTTCCTCATCTGTAAAAAATATACTAACAGCACTTACCTCATAAGTTTGTCATGAGGATTAAATATGTTAATGCATATAAAGTGCTTAAAACAGTGTCTGGTACATAACAAACATTCAGTTCATGATAGCTATTACCATTATTATTACGAACTTTCCCAGCAGTATTAGAATGCAGATTCCACATAAGTATAATTCCATTTTCCTCTGGCTAGTCAGACTCTAGTTACAAATTGTCACATTTATGTTCCTACCATCATTGTGCCAGTCAATGGCCCCCAACACTAGGATTTCAGCACATTTCCAGGCATCATGCCCTGAAATTGTTCTTCTCTGACCATATTGTGGTGTGCCAACCACTTTCAAAGCCACTGGGACTGGGGAGTGACAATGAAGAGGGCTTGTACCAATCCAGCCCAGGGTACTGCCTCTTATTTTGTCCCAGAGCTTCAGACCCTCGAAGGGCCAAAATTGACTCATGTCCCCTCAGTCCTCACCATACCTGAGTTCATAGGGCTTTGTGAGAAATAGAGTTTGCAACTTCTGCATAACTCTGTGTCATCTTTTGTTAGAGGTGACCAAAGCAACACTGCTTGTGTCCAATGTCTCTAAAGTCCCTCGATGATAGAAACCCCTTCAACTCTTTTACTTATGGCTCTGTCTCTCCCTAGGGCCCTGCCCTGGTTCCTGGGGCCAGAAAAGATGCCCTGCTCTCCTCTCTATCCCCTAGTACCATGACATATAGCTCTTCCTTGTGGACCTCCATCCTCTCTTGCAAATTTGCTCAAGCAACAGGCTACCTGGACAAATGACACTGGTCCAGCGGTTCATTAGATAGAGAAAGGCTCTGAATCCCTCTTTAGGCTTAGATGGAAAATCCAGCTAGATAAATATCAGTAATCAGGGGTCTACACTAAGGTCAGACAGCCCAATCCAGTGTTTCCCAAATTTACCTATCATGAGAACCACCTGCAGCACAGATTCCAGGGCCCTATCCCAGACTTCTGGAACTCACAGTCTCCAGGAGAGGTGCTTTAGAATCTACATATTTAATACCAGATGATTTATAGGAACAGGCAAGTCAGGAGAAAAGAGGCCATGACTGTTTTTATTCAGAGTCAAACGCCATGAAAATATCTTGAGGAGTATATCTTTGTGAGCAAATAAAAGTTTAGTGCAAATCGTTCTCAGTTCATTTGTGGAAATAGTGATTAAAAATGTATATTATATAATTTTTTTATCTTTAACAATTTACTTTATATGCTTCAAATATAACACAATGGTCAACTCCCCTATAAATTTTCAAACTTTGGAATTCCCTGTTGCAGAAGGAATTTAGGTAATATATCTTAATTACCTTTCATTTTAAAGATAGTTCCTGATTACCTTCGACGCATAGCAAAGTAAAAAAAAAAAAAAAAAAAAAAAAAAGCTCAGCATTCCTGCTACAGTCAGAACCAGAACTGACTGCCTTGTGTATAGACAACTTGGTCTGTTTTTTCCCAACTTTCCAAAGGAAGGAAATACACAATAATAGCAGATATAGACCCCAGAGCAATTAAAGCTGCTGAAATGCAAAGCAGGACTTTCCCTCCTCCTCTGGAGTTTCCACACACAGAGCTGAAATGTCTCCAAAGTCAAGAGAGAGGCCTATGGTTTGTTATTTGAGACAACTTTTGTAATATCTGTGTCAGATTTATTCCAAAGAGAGGCACAGTGTCACTACAAGTATTTGGCAATTTGAAAGGATCTGCATTTTTGCTTATGAAGGAAAAGGAAAGGGGTAAACCCCAAGCAACCCAAAAACAATGGATGACACTGTCTGTTCTGTTCCACTGCCCACCTTAAATAAAGGCCAAGTCCATCAGAGGAGCAGGGCCCTGTGGTTTACATTTTTTAATTTCTACACTGAAAAGGAAAGATACCCAGGCACTCTTTATTTCTCTGTCTCTGCCTCTTCCTCTTCAGTTCCCTTTTCCATGGGAAAACAAAAACAAAAAACAAAAAACCCACAAGAGGACACTTTGACCCTGAAATTCCACTTTTGGGAATCTACCTGAGAGAATTCTAAAAGCAGGCAGAAAAAAGCTTTATGCACAAAGATGTCTACAATATGGTTACTTATAACAACGAGAAATTATATGTAAAAGTGAGAAATTATACTCATAAAAATTAGTATGTACATTTCAATTTATGCACGTGATGAGACCATATACGGTCATTGGAAATGTTTATGAGCTCTAAATGAGCCAGATACTGTTCTACGCACTTTGTAAGTACTAGGTTGAACCATACAAAAGTGCCATTTTTTTATAGGTCAAAAATAGAAGAATATTGGCCATTTCATAGGGCTCACACTTAAATGACCTCCTCCTCTCAAGAACCTGATAAAGCAGATGCTATTATCTCCATTTTACAGAGGAGGAAACGGGGGCACAGAGTACATCAACAACTTGCTGAAAATCACAGTGATGAAATGTGGAGCCAGGATGGGTCAAGTTACAAGATAATGTCAAATGAACAAAGCAAGGCACAAATTTGTACTTGGAATATATTATCGCTATTATGTTCTAATCTGAGGAAGAAAACTATCTGAAAATGTCAACAGAGATTGGGTGGGAATATTTTTCTTTTACACTTGTACCTGAGTTTTTCAAATTTGTTTAATTCTTAAAATCCATGCAATAGTTTACTGTATTCCAGGAAATGTGTCAGACATACATTTAAAATAATTATTCTCAGATATCACAGAACAAATTTTTATTCATTTATTTTCCACTATCATTTGTCAATAAATTGACTATGGGAAGGACTAGTCCTTACCTTTGAATTGCTCTTACTGGGACTTCCTCACAGCCCAATCAGAAAGTTTTGGATCAACCCAGTATATCCAGAAACTGCTCCTTGGTTTGGCTGCAGGTGTTCTTAACATAGAGTCCACAGACCAACCTCCTCCCAAGAAATCCATGGATAGAATTTAGGAGGCTTATAGAACTTGGATGGGGGAGAAACATCTTCATTTTTACCAACTTCTAACAGACAGTCAGCATTTCCTTCCATTATGAAAGTAGCAGCAAGTCATCATAATATTAGCAGTGCCTGTGACTTTGTCACCAACAGATATCCCAGAAATTTCTATATCACATTTTAGTAGTTAAAAATGTCTTGAAATATCATTTATGCTCATACTACTATGAAATTATAGTAGTCATTAGACCTGCCATTAGATCATTTTATTTAATTGTTAATAATAGAAAATATATATTATGACGCTGTGTCCTTATTTAATATTTTGAGAACTATATTTCAATATCATTGGTTCCATTATAATCCCATATATTTTAGTTTTGCATGTAAAAACATTATTCTGAGAAGGGGGTCTACAGATTTCACCTGACTGCCCAAAGAGTTTATGACACAAAAACGAAAAACCTCTGGGTAATTAGATTTGACACTTCCCTCCACACCCCTATGTATTTTTCCTTACTCATCCTCCTCTGTAGTCCCAAAGATGGTGACAAACATTCAGACCCACTGAAATGACATTCCTTAGGGCAGCATGGTACGATGATTAAGAACCCAGGTATTGGAGTCAGCTTGCTCTGCTCCACCCTTTATTAACTGTGTGACCCAGGCAAGTTACTTAACCTCTCTGAGGCACAATCTGTGAAAATGGTAAGAATAATTGTCCTTTCCTCATAAGGTGGTTGTGAGGATCAAAGTTATTTAATCCACTAAATCTCTTAGTGTCTAGCACATAGTAAGATCTCAGCAAATATTAGCTGCTCTACCAAGTATCTGTCACAACTATTTATTTATGATATTTGGGGAGAGAGAGGGGAGAAGAGAGTAGCTTGGCTATTCCTCTTGTGATTCATAGCCTACATATATTACTTTTATAATGCACAAAATAGATATTCTTTTTAAAAGCACACAAAGGAAGCAGTTGATATATCTTTCTTAGAAAGTTTACAAATTAATTTTGTTTTATGTGGTAACTCTCAACTGATATTTTAAATGCTTCAGTGGCAGTATAAATGCTCCCCATCACTGGTTGACATAGCAAAGTTTCCATTTAAATAATAGTAGTTTTTCATAATCCATGCTTGTTTCTAAGTCCCTCTACAGTTGACTCTTGGCTATATCATTTTAACTGGAGAGAGGGAGATATTAAATAGAAATGAAAGTAAATTCATTCATTCATTCAACAATTATTTTGTTACTGTTCTATGTTATTTATTTATTTATTTTTTTTTGGCAGTCTGCGCCATGTATTTTCTGAAGAGCTGTCAGGTCGGCAGGACCCGGCTGCCCAGAAAGCTTCCTATGGCCGGGAGAGACCCCCCGGCAGTGCCGCAGCTCCGGGCCTGCCCCGGGAACGCTGTGCAGCCCGCGTGGGCCCTTCTGAGGCTCCTGGCCGTGTCGGGCGGCCCAGCCTGAGACCCTCGCCCGCGGCCCAAGGGCCTCGCCCGCCTAGTAGTTCACGAGCTGGGCCGGGCAGACGCCATCCTTCCTGTCGAGCTGGTGGTCCTGCCGGGGGGCCAGGGTGGGCTTCTGGGCCACGGGTGGCTTCTTGGCGGCCCCGCTTCAGGGGGCAGCAGGGGCACGGCCCAGCTCCTCCTCGCCAGGCACCCCCACTGCCCCTGCCAGCGCTTAGTTCTATGCGTAGTTCTATACAGTCCCTGCTGTCATTAAGCTTACATTCTACTATGGGAAGACATGAAATTAATAAATAAATAAACTATTTATTAATAAATAAACAAGAAAAATATCAGGAGGTGGTCAGTGCTTCACAGAATAGTAAAATAAAGTGGTGTCATATACAGATGGACCAAGTGGCTATTTGGGGTTGGTTGGTCAGGGAAATCCTCTCTAGGGAGGTGGACATTTAAGCTGAGATCTGAATGACAAGAAGTCATCAGCCAAATTCAAGGGGTTAGCATTTAGGCAAAATAGCTAGTGCCAAGTCCTTAATGTAGGAGTTGCCTACCTGTTCTTACCTGTTTAGTAATGGAAAGAAGGTCATTGTTGCCAAAACACAGTGGGCAAGGGACAGATGGTACAGACGAGGTAGTATGGATCAGATCGTGTAATGCTTTGTAAGCAAAGGCAAGGTTTATTTTAAGTGCATTGGGAAGCTACTACAGAGTTTTAATCAGAAGGTAAGATGAACTGATTTACTATTTTAAAAAAATCTCTCCAAATACTATGTGGGGAATCTATTTAGGAAGGCAGGATTAGATGCAGAAGACCAGTTAGATGGTGTTTTGGACTAGAGTTACAGTAGTGAGATGGTAAGGAGGGTTGGATCGTTAGGATATATTTTGGAGATAGAGCCAGCAGGACTTCCTGACTGGGGTGTGAGGGAATGAGAGGAATCAAGGATGACTTCTGACCTTTTGGCCTATGTAACTGGGCTGATGATGCCAATTTCGCAGATGGAGAAAACCTGGGGAATAAGGAGATATGGAAGTAGAGAAAAGATGTGAGGGGATAAATTGAGAGTTTTTTTGTTGTCAACTTAATTTTGAGTTGCTTATTAGATATCCAAATAGAGATATTAAGAAGACAGTTAATACAAAGTTTAGAGCTCAGGGAAGAGGTCAGGGGCTGGATATATAAATTTGAGGATACTGACTTCAGGATAATATTTAAAGTCATGAGAGTTGCACTCACCTAGGTAGAAGCATAAACAAAGACAAAGACTTGAAGATTAGCTTTTGCATGGGCTCATGGCGCCAGAAAGATGGGCAAGTGTTGAGGTATTTGTACTACACAGAAGCCCTAGAGCCACTGATTGGACCAAAAGTGGCATGATAAACAGTACAATAAAGCCCATTTGGGCACAGTCATGCAGGATAACCCATTTGGAGGTACTTCCAATTGCAAAGGGAAATGTGTTGGAAACAGTAAGGGTTGAACCAGTCAAATTCCTCCATTGGGAAATGTGTCTGGGTCAAGCTGATCAAGAACGGCAAGAAAATCACAGTCTTCATGACCAATGATGGTTGCTTGAACTTCATTGAGTTAAAAATGAAGCTCTATCACTTCTCGGCCTTTTGGCTAAGATCAAGTGTAGTATCTGTTCTTATCAGTTTAATATCTGATACGTCCTCTATCCGAGGACAATATATTAAATGGATTTTTGGAGCAGGGAGATGGAATAGGAGCTTGCTCCGTCCACTCCACGCATCAACCTGGTATTGCAGTACTTCCAGGAACGGTGCACCCCCTTCTCAGAGGGAAAAAAAAAAATGAAGCTCTAGTTGCTGGATTTCGTTGCAAAGATTATGCTGTTGGTGACATTCCTGGGGTCTGCTTTAAGGTTATCAAAGTGGCCAATGTTTTTCTTTTGGTCTTATACAAAGGCAAGAAGGAAAGACCAAGATCATAAGTTTCGATGATGCAGTCACAGTGGTAATAAGTTTTCATATGCCAAAAATAAAAATAAAAAGTGAAGACAAAGTCTTGGAGCGCTCCAGCTTTTTGAGGTCTGATAAAGGGGAAGATGCCAATCAGAGACTAAACAGTAACCAGGGATACAGAGGGAAAACTAGGTAAACCTGGCATAATGGAAGCCTAGAGAACGAGGTCACCAATGTCAAAAGCTGTTGATAGATCCAGAAAGATGAGGACTGAGAGTTGGCCTGACTTTGGCAAGATACGGGTCAGTAACGACTTGATAGGAGATATTTCAGTATAGGGAGAGAATGAATGCCCAGTGGGGTGAAAAAATAGTCATAAGTATTGACAGTTCTTTTGAGTTTTATTATAATAGGACGCAGAGAAATTGGGCAAAAGCTAGATGGGTGTCGGTTCAAGGGAGAGTGGGAAATTATGTGTGTGGGGGAGGTGGGGTTAAATGGGGCGGGGCGGGGTAGGGAAGCTGTGAGAAGGCAATACATAGATATAAGCCTTGGTTTCTGCCCTCAGGATGTTTATGATCTTGCATGGGAGAAGTTGAGGATAGTATTGGTAAAAAAAAATCAGTCTTTTGATTAAATAAAACAATGTAAGTAAAACTTAGCACAATGCCTGACACTTTGTAAGAACTCAATAGATGGAAGGAAGCTATAACTACAAAACAATTTGAAAACACTGTAAGATAGGAGCTAATTAAGGTCTAAACAAGTAAGTAATTAGATGTTAGAATTTCAGAAAATGAAGAGATTATTGTTGACTTCCATGACCATACTTTCCAATAAAAAATCAGGGCCCTTGGTGTGACAAAAGATTTAAAAATTCTGTTAATATATTAATGTGAAAGAAATTTGCAAAGCTCTATAGATTTAAATATAACTTTTAGCCATCTATTTAAACTACTGCCTTTATTGGTAATATTCAACTTCCACGTTTCCCCAAATTCCCTTTGTTTTAAGATCTCTGAACACTTGTTCATGCTCTTCTCTCTGCCTGAAGTAACCTTCCCCACCTTTACCTCACCAACTCCTACCCATCCTTCAGGGCCACCGCCTCTGTGAAGCCTCCCTTGCTCCACTCTCCCTTCCAGCTGGCAGACAGTTTTCCCATAGCTTTTACCACAGTGTGTTGACATTTTCTGTTCGTGCACTTCTGTGTTTTACTGTTCTGTTTTTGTGTTTACTAGACTGTAAGCTCCTCTAGGGCAGGGTCAAGATTGTATCATCTTTGTTTCCTTTGTACCCAGCCATTGTTTATTGAACTGATTTGAATCTAATGTTGGGACTGTGCTAGAAAATCCTGGACACATTTCTTTGAAGGATTGATTACCCTAAACACCCCATCCCAACTTTTAAATAGGCTTATAACATGACAACTATGTCAGGATCCCATCCTACATCAGACCCTCTGAGTCTGCACAACTTCACATCACTTCCAAACTTTTTTTTTTTTACTTTTAGAACAAAACAAGTATATTTCTATTGGACTACCTGATATACAGGATAGTGTAGCATGGATGGATAGTATGAATAACAAATAATACAAATATATTTTATTTGAAATAAATATGTTTACAGCTAAGTGGGTCACTTGAAAACACCCATGCTTGATTGTATTACTGAGAAGAACAAAGCTAAAGCAAAATCATCTTTCTTTTTTCACATGTATTTGGAGAAAGGAAGACACCTTTTATAAAAACTATCCTTCCCTTAAGGCTGGAAGTGTAAACAAAGTAAATGAATCCATCATTACCAGTTGTCATATCATATCTATGTCACCTGTGTATTCTGAGATCAAACATATGTAACCCATAAACAAACTTGGGAAGAGTTGCTATATCACAGTTACGTTTGCATTCTTGGCAGGCAGGATTGAAGAAGAGTAATATGGAACAAGTTTTACATCCTTTTTAGAACAAATCACCAGTATTCCCTTAAATAACTGGTTATAACAGAAAAGTGCTGACTGGAAGTTATCCTTCTCACTTTGTTCATTTTTAGTTTTTATTCATGATTTACATAGTTCTTTAGTTCATTTGCTTATAGTACAGTCTTGCCACAAAGCATTAAAGCACAAGATAGCTACTGTTCCTTCAACATCTGCATTTTCCAAGTTACATACCCTACTACATCCATAGTATATAAACAGTTCTTGAATATTAAAAATATAATAAATGGATAAAATATTCTAAACTCTTCTAACTCTTCTAAAAATGCAGATGTCTATAATCACCACAGTACTAGATGGGAAGGAGACAATGAAGGTAGGGAAAAAAACAAACACATTTATGCACAGGGAATGCAGTTAAAGTCTTTGGATTTAAAAACAACTTCCTCAGAGAAGCTGGCTATAATGAATTTCCAGTAAACTTCCTTTGCCCCTGAAACATAGCCTGAAAGCCCCAATCCAAAATTGTGAGAACTACAGTTATGCGATGCCATAAGTGATGATCAAAGCAGTTGGAGGGAAAAGGATAAACATGCCTTCCATTTAGCTATAGTTTGTAGGACAGCCTCTTTAGCTGTTGGTGGATTAGCAAAAACCAATGAAGTACCAGAAGTGCTTTGAAAGATGGTAAAGAAAGTACCGAACATATTACCTGTCTGTATCAATAACAGGGCTTCATGGCTAGAAAAAATTTCTAAACAGTAAAACAAATCCTGGTTAGATCTTTCTCTTCAACATTAAATGAGGCATAATTAAAAAAAAAAAGATTTACAAAGAAAATAATAAGGCAGAGAACACAAAAGAATCAGGGCAATGCTAGAGATTCAACAGTATTCCATGAGGCTAGAAAGCTGGTTAACTTTGAAACCCCTAGTACAACATCACTCTTGTTTATCATGTAACCATAAGTTGAATGAAACCCAACCCCCAACCCCCCTTATCGAAGAATCCTACACTTAGCCTTTAAGCATTCTGCATTTCTTTGACAGTCTTGTAACTGATTATCTTGTTCCAAGTTGATTTTTGGTGTGGGTAACTGGAAGATGCTGATACAAGGTGTTACTGGTCTCTTACATTGTTTGATAGTTTTCACTAATTGCTGTCTGATACTCATTTTCTGCATGCTTTATGATTTTTAATAAACTCCTTGGCAATGCGGGTTTCATAGAAACAGATATGGAATCCTGCACATCTTTATGACTAACCAATTGAACGCTGCCATCTTCATAATAGTGAACCTCAATCTTAAGCACTCCAACCACCTGGGTTGTAGGTGGTGTGATGGTGAACTTCCATTCTGATTTCCAGAATTTTTTATGCTGAAACTGGTGGTTTTCAATACATGTAATAACAGTCTATTGCCCATCTATAGTTTTAGCATAAACAGTACAGAAGCCGTTGGAATAATGATCCTTCACATAGGCCCTTTAACACACTATTACAGGATGCTATCCAAGACTTCAGACCACCATCTACACTTCTGGTTGGGGGTCACTTGCTTCTTTCCACAAGTGATCAAACTTAAAGGAAGTTTTTCTTCTTACGTCTAAAAATCTGCTTTTACTCAAGTCACCATGTTCTGTAATTAAGACCCGATCTTCATATACTTCTATCTGTATAGGTATGAACTGATCCATGTTATATTGGGCAAATGCATGTGCTGGCCCTTCCCTGAGAAGACTGTTGTTATTAAGTAAGTAGTCAGACATCACTAACCACTTCATTAAATTCCCCCAGGCATGCATGAGTGATGAATTTAGCAGCTATGTGTACCTTCTCCTCATCTGACACCCACCTTGAAGTTGGCTATCTTGGGCTACTGTGGTCCAGCCTGGCTGCCCAAGCTTGTTTTTATTCTCTCTCTCTCTCTCTCTCTTTTTTTTTTTTTTATCGTTCAGCTTGGAAATCAAAATGTATTAGCATCCAATGCAGTCTAAATATACTTCATGCCAAAATTACTAACCTCTTTTGCAGTTCTTTCTTTTTTTAATTTGAAAAAGTAACACATTCTCATAGTAACAAGTCAATCTGTACAAAAGGAATATATAGTAAAAAGGAAGGCTCCCTCCTATTACTAACCCCTGGTTTCCCAGGTTTCCTCTATAGACAGATCTACCAGTTTGTATATGTGTTCAGAGATATTTAATGCTACTACAACACACTCCATTTTTTATACAAAAAATAGCATGCCATAGATTATTTGGCTCAGTTCTTGTTTTTCTTTCTTTAACAGAGTGTATTGTAGATTATTTCATAATGGAGATTTTATCAGTATATTTATGTTCTTTTAACAGCTATAAGGTATTCCATTTCCTATTTAACCTATCTCCTCTTGATGGAAATTTAGCTTGTTTTCACTATTTTCCTACCATATGGTGCTTCAACGAGTATCCTTGTATATATATATTTTCCCACAAAGGTACAAGTAAATTTGTAGTATAAATGGAAAGAAGTAAATTTATCATCTTTCAAATGATGACGTTTTACCTCCTCAAAATTTCCTCAAGTGAATCAATGATATTCCCTAACCCTCTCTCACCTGGTCATGGAATGGCTAACAGTAGACCCCAGAACACAGGAAGTTCTTTCATGCCTCTGTATCTTTGCACATACCCTTTGCTTTACCTGGGATGTTGTTCCTCCTGAGATGCCTCTGAAAAACTCCTACATAACCAGTTCAGTTGCTGCCATCTTGGTGAAATCTGTACGAGGCAACCTCCAGGATGGCTTCCAGTGATCCCTTTCTCATTCACTCTTGTTCTTTCTTGCTTTTTCTTGGATCACTCAAACTGGGGGAAGCCAGCTGTCATACTGTGAGGTAGCACTGAGGGAGGCCCATGTTGTGAGAGATCAGGCCTGCTGACAACTTGGAAGTGGAGCTCCCCGACTTGAGCCTTTAGAGGAGACTAGCAGCCCCAGGCAATAGTTTGCACCCTCATGAGAGACCTTGAGGCAGATTTCTGACTCATAGTAACTGAGAAATGGTAACTGTTTCTTGATTTAAACTGCTAAATTTTGGTATAATTTGATATGCATCAATAAATAACTAATACACTTTCCACCCCCTCCTTCTCCTAAACTTCAAGGTTACTTGTACATATCCCTAATAAAGCTTTTAACACTACCCCGTATTATTTCCAAGCCAAGAACCTTGCCTCGGTCAGCTTTTATTTACTGTGCTTTATACAAAGTTCACGCCACCATCTTCACTTCCCTACATTGTTGCAATAATCTCTGAACTGGACTCCCCAAATCCTCTCTAGCCCCTCTCTAATCTGTTCTCCACCTAGCCCTAAGAAATCTTTTTAAAATGCAACTCCGGAGAGACAGAAAGGGGTGGTGGGGTTGTGGACGCTTGGGTCATCGGCAGGTAGTTCGTCAGTGCTCTTGGGCTTTGTTCCATGCCTCATCTCTCCCTGGAAGGGGAGGGAGACTCCAAGGTCGAATAGGTTCCGCTGCTGTCGCAGTTCCGAGCTTGAAGTCGCTAGGATTTCTCTCAAACTTGTGTGCTGAGGAAACTCAGATGTTGGCCTCAGCTCCTAGGCTGTACTCAGCAGATTGGCCCATGAAAACTTCTGTATTCAGACAAAGGAACGGATCTGTCAGAAAGCAACACCTATTATCCTGGGCTTGGCAGCAAGGAAGATGATGGGTAGTGGAAATCCTGCAATCTGAAAAGCAGACTGAAAGGTGACAAAGAACCTGAAGACGGGTGGTGGAGAGAGGTATAACATTCCAGTTTCCCAATCTAGAAATGTTAGTAAGAACCAACAACAGCTTAATAGACAGAAGACCAAGGACCAGAATTCCCAGATGAAGATTGTTCATAAGAAAAAAGAAAGAGGACATGGTTATAACTCATCAGCAGCTGCATGGCAGGCCATGCAAAATGGGGGCAAGAACAAAGTACACTTGTCAAATAATCAAAATTAGAACTCTAGTTTATCAAGTTCCAGTTTACTTTTTAAGTCTCAAACTAGTCAGAACTATGCTGGAGCCAAATTTAGTGAGCCGCCATCACCAAGTGTTCTTCCTAAACCACCAAGCCACTGGGTTCCTGTTCCCTTTAATCCTTCTGATAAGGAAATAATGACATTTCAACTTAAAACCCTACTTAAAGTACAGGTATAAAATAAGAAAATACTTATGTTTAAATTAAGCATCACATTTAAGACTAGTAGTCAGTTGGTCTGAAACAAATGCATTAGTGAATTACTCTGTATAAAACTGCTAATGTAGCAAATATGATTAGACTTAATCTCACTTGCTTTATGTATTGTGGGCACTATGAGGTAATGGTAATATCAGTGCTACTTAAAATAACTAAATTATTGATGATTGAACTTAACTATTCTTAATTGAGTAACTCAAGTGAAACCAAGTTTAGATTTGGAGGATGACAAAACCTTTTTAATACTTGTTGGGGGAAACTACTAATTTAAAATTATCATTCACTTGTTGAAAGCTAGTGAATCAGGTTACAAACATCTAGCTAAGACAGAGTGACTGAGAACTAGTTGAACATTTGAAAGTTGAATGCCTTATGAACACCAGAACAAGTAATATGCCAACAACCTGATGCACGGCCAACAGAAAATGTGAATTTTCCTTAATTAATAGTTAAGTACATTTTAATAAGTTTTACAGTGGTTCATGTGGAAAGGGCATTAGGGGCTTATTAGAATGAGGCACATGAGGAAGGAGGGAGATGTTGATAGAGATGGCGGCTAGGTGAGACAGAGCAGGGAGACGCCTCCGTGAAAAACACTGAGCGGAAACCAGAAAGTGACCCAGAACGTCAACTCCAGGGTAGCACCAGCCAGACAAGGTCTGCTAAAGCCACAGGGAATCTGCATTTGATGTATCCAGGAGTCTACATTCTGGGACGAGTGAGTGATTCCGCCGAGTCCCCCGGC
>PVKY010005691.1:0-17030 GCA_004027775.1 Bradypus variegatus
GGGGTGGAGACTTTCAGTAGTGAATACGGATCTCTAAGATGCTCTGGGTAATCTGTCTCCCTCCAAGCCCAGCTCAGTCCCTCAACCTGGGCTTCCCGATAGAAAACAACCACATACGTTACTTTTAAATTAAAAAAAATAAAAAAGAGTCACTTTTAAAAGTCTTTCTCCAAACTGGGAGCTCTGTGACTGTAAGAATAGAACAATTAAAGATACACCCTAGGCTATTGTCTGATAAGTACTCTTCAGCAGCTTCAGTTCCACCCCTGCCGGGGGCTATTGAAATGCAATAAGACAAGGAATCAGTGAGAAGTTAGAAGGGACAAAATGTAGGAGGAAAAAGAAATGGCTTTTTTGGAGTCTGGGAATGGGTGCCCGCTTTTAGGTGCCCCCACTTCTCGGAGCCTAGCCCTTCTCCAGCACCCCCAGCTCCCAAAATCATTCAATTAGTTTGTTAATTAATTCTGCTGCTGAGGCTGGGCTGAGCCCCTTCTCTTGCCCCCAGCAGACTGCTGGTTTTTGGTGTTGTTTCTTCCTTACCCCTTTTCAGGGAGTCAGCAGCGAAACAGTCTGTGAAATCTGGGTGGGGAGGGGCGCCAGACCTCTGGTCCGGGGAACTTACAATGTTCGCTGCGATCTCGGCTTTTCCTCCAATTCCAAACTTGCATCCGATGTGTGACTGGTTACTGGACACCCCGAAAACACTGTTTCATATAGTTCTTGGGTAGTTGCCAGCTGCTCTGGGTTCTGTCCCCGGCGGCCGCGGCGGCGGCAGCTCCTCCACGGGGCTCCAGAGGCGCAGGCAGTGCGGGCCCGGCAGTGGCAGCGACCACCTGAAAGCCGCGGGGGCGCTCGGGCAGCGAGCGCCCGCTCAACTCCAGGGCCGCGGTCTCAGGTCCCGGCACGGGTGGTGGCAGCGTGGGCGGCGGCGGCGGCCCGAGTCACTTTTAAAAGTCTTTCTCCATACTGGGAGCTTTGTGAAATGTTCGCTACGATCTCAGGTTTTCCTCCAATTCCAAACTTGCATCCGATGTGTGACTGGTTACTGGACACTTGAAAACACTGTTTCGTATAGTTCTTGGGTAGTTGCCAGCTGCTCTAGGGGAGAGACGAATTTCTGCACCTCATCACTCTGCCATCTTCCCAGAGTCAACCTTCACTGGAGGCTGGCCAATGCTGTCAGAAAACCTCTGTTAGCTGGGAAGGTACGTAGCTGGTGTCTGCTCCAAAGTTCTGGGTTCAAAATGGCTTTCTCCCAGGATGTTCCTCTCTAGGCTGCTGTTGCTCAAAAATGTCACTCTTAGTTGCACTTGGGGTATTTATCCTCTCTTAGCTTCTCTGGAGCAAGAGTCTACTTTCAACGGCCATCTTCAAACTCTCTCCCATCTGCAGCTCCTGTGCTTTCTTCAAAGTGCCCTCTTGGCTGTAGCTCCTCTCCAAAACATCACTCACAGCTGCACTCAGAACATTCTTTTATACAATCCCATTAAGCGCAGCTAAGATGTTCAAGAAATTCAACATTGATACCAAGCTTACATTCTATATTTCCTTTTTTTTTCCTTATGTCTCAGCTGTGTCCCTTTGAGCCTCCTGTTCTCCATCCTCAGATCCCATCCAGGATCATCCTTGGCATTCAATTGTCATCTCTTTAGACTGTCTTTTTTTTTTTTTTTCAATTGTGGGAACATATATATAGCCTAAATCTTCCCATTCCACCCACTCCCTAGCATTCCATTAGTGGGATTAATCACATTTAGAATGTTGTAATGCTGTCACCTTCCCACCATCCCTTACTAGAAATTTCCCTTCACCTCAAACAGCAACCCTATACTCATTTCTTAACTCCCCATTGCTCCTTCCCCCACTTCTCGTAACCCATACTCTACTTTTCATCTCTATGGTCGTATTCTCTGATAATTTCTTTGTGTTTATGGTGGGGCTTAAAATTAAACTCTTAAATCCATAACAATCTTATTTTTCTTTGATACCAACTTAACTTCAATAGGACACGTAAACTATGTTCTATACTCCTCCATTCCCCCACCTTTATATAGTTCTTGTCAAAAATTACATACTTTACATTGAGTTCAAAACCACTGATTTGTCTTTAAAGTTTGTGTGTTTTATATCATGTAGGAAGTAAATAGTGGAGTTACAATTAAAAAATTATTGACTTCTATTTGTATTCCATTTTGGTCAGAGAATATGCTTTGAATATATTCAATTTTTTTAAATTTATTGAGGCTTGTTTTATGTCCCAGCTTATGGTCTATTCTGGAGAAAGATCCATGATCACTAGAGAAAAATGAATGTCCTGGTGATTTGGGATGTAAGGTTCTATATATGTCTGTTAAAATTCTCTGTATCTCTCTCTCCTTTCTTTGTTTCTCTTTTGGTAGGGCTCCTTTAGTATCTCAAATAGGGCAGGTCTTTTATTGGCAAAATCTCTCAGCATTTGTTTGTCTGTGAAAAATTTAAGCTCTCCCTCAAATTTGAAGGAGAGTTTTGCTGGAGAAAGTATTCTTGGTTGGAAATTTTTCTCTCTCAGAGTTTTAAATATGTCATGCCACTGCCTTCTTGCCCCCATGGTGGCTGCTGAGTAGTCACTACTTAGTCTTATATTGTTTCCTTTTATGTGGTGAATTGCTTTTCTATTGTTGCTTTCAGAACTTGCTCCTTCTCTTCAGTATCTGACAGTCTGATCAGACTATGTCTTGGAGTGGATTTATTTGGATTTATTCTATTTGGAGTTCACTGGGCATTTATCCTTTTCGTATTTATATTGTGTAGAAGGTTTGGGAATTTTTCTGCAACAATTTATTTGAATACTCTTTCTAGACCTTTACCCTTCTCTTCCCCTTCTGGGACACCAATGAGTCTTAAATTTGGACATTTTATTTTATCTGTTATATCCCTGAAATCTATTTCGATTTTTTTTCCCCATTCTTTCTTTTGTTCTTTCATTTTCTGTTCTGTGGTCCTCTAGGACACTGAATCATTGTTCAACTTCCTCTAATCTTGTATTATGAGTATCCAGAGTCTTTTTAATTTGGCCAACAGTTTCTTTTATTTCCATAAGTTCTTCTGTTTTTTTATTTACTCTTGCAATGTCTTCTTTATGTTCTTCTAGGGTCTTCTTTGTGTCCTTCATATCCTGTGCCATGTTGTTCTTCATGTCCTTTATATCCTGTGCCATGCTCTCATTCTTTGATTGTAGTCCTTTGATTAATTGCGCCAAGTACTGTGTCTCTTCTCATATTTTGATTTGGATGTTTTGGATTGGGTTCTCAATATCATCTGGTTTTATCATATGCGTTAAGATTTTCTGTTGTTTTGCCCTCTTGGCATTTGCTTTGCTTGATAGGGTTCTTTCAAGTTGTAAAAAATACCAATCTAGTTTTTCAGATCTACAACTTGATCGCATACACTTTCTCTAATTAACCAGCAGATGGCGTCTGCGAGTCACCTATTTCCCTCAAGTCAGTTTTCCTCAATTTTGTCTTTCTGGTGTGTGGGGAAATGATTCTTGTGGGTTTCAATTGATGAACTCAGTTTTGGTTTGTTGTTGGTATTGTCTGCTGTGAATGTGGGGCATGTGTTTGGGTGGTTAGGGAGGCAGGGCAGTTTTAATAATCAAACCTCCCAGGTGTTCCTGGAGATTCAAGGCTGTTGCAAGTGTCTAAGCCTTCATTTCAGTTTTGCCCCAGATTTTCTCTGCCGGTTACCCACAAGTCCCTGGCATTAATGTAGCATCCCTGGGTTTTCCATGCGGGCCCCCCTTCTCAGCTGTGATCTTCCAGGACCTCTGCTGAGGGAAGGCTGTGCTACGTCACAAGTGCACGCTGTCCCTCAAAGGAAGCCCTGGGCTGCCAGGCCGTGCTGGGGTACTCTCAGCCTGATGCAGAGATGGCTGAATGGGGCGTCTCAACCCCCTGCTTTTTGTAGAGCTCCGCCTTCCCAGCTCCGGGACAGCTAGCTGTGTATGCACCGAAGGCCACCGTCCACAGCTGATATCATGGAGTGTGCATGGTGCTGTGGGATACACTTCCCGTCACACTGGTTTTCTTGGCGCAGCTCTGGGTTGTGGGTATGGCCCTGGGCAGGAGTGTCTCCAGCCTGCTTGGTGCTGACTGCAAGCAGCGTGGTTTCTTTCTCCTTTTGGCTCTTCCCTCTACCCCCTGGCCCTGAGGGAATCAACAGCGGTCTAGCCTCCATGCCAGACACCAAGTGGTTGGCACAGCCTGCTCCTGCCATACTTCACTGTGTGGTTCTCACCGTCGTAACTGCAGCCGCTCCTGGGTTTTTTTTTTTTTTAAGAACTGTTCCGTCTCCAAATGCCAATCCCCGGTTTTCCCACACCACAGCGTGGCTGCGGGACTTTCAGCTGGCTTACTCACTCGTTTCAGAATGGAGACTCCCGGTTTCACCAACTACACAGTGCCTGTGGTTTTAGCAGACCTTGTCCAGCTGGTGTATCACTGAAACTGGTGTTCTGGGTCACTTCCCGATTTTTATCTAGTATTTTTCACAGAAATGTTTTTTTCCCCTGTCTCACCTAGCCGCCATCTTAGGTTCTCCTCCTTTGTCTCTTGACTCTGTTATTTCCATCCCTATCTGGGTCAGAGCACTGCGTACTGAAAATGGCTAGGACTCTCTCCCCTGAGCCACTCAGGTTGAGGGAGAGACATAGGGAAAGAAAGCCCCCTTTCAGAGCCGGTCCATGGCCCCCCAGTTTTGCCCATTGGTCAGATAGAGCACCCGGTCCTCTGGGCTCCCTTTCCTGGGATAGCAATGTTTTCTGGCCCTTTAAGGTCACTCCCTAAAAGATTCTGTATTTTTCCTACTTTTTTTTGTTAATTTTTTTTTCTGTCAGCCCTGCCCCTCTCCACTGGAGTTTGTCTATGTTTGTAGCTTGCATTCAGCAGTCCCCATTTGTTTATTAAAATCCCAGTTGGAGCTAGGCTGAGATATATTTGCTTGCTCCAAGAATGCTGCTTTCTCCCACAGTGAGTCCTGCAGCTCAGCTTGCCATGGGGGTAGGGGGCTCCTGGCATGGGCCCGCAGTTTTTACTTACAGATTTTATGCTGCAATCTCAGCCATTCCACCCAATCCAGGTTGATGTACAATGTGTGGACGGTCATGGTTGCCCCCTAGCAGTTGTTCCAAATTATTTACTAGTTTTCCTTTTTTGTTTATTAGTTCCTCCAGGGGACTCATTAAATTCCACATCTCTCTGTGCCGCCATCATGCCCCCCCCTCTTCCATAGGATTTTTAGAACACGTGCCCTCAGATTGTCTTTGGCAAATAAGTTCTAAGGTCATATATCTTTGGGAAATTTACTTAAATCCCATTGTTGAATGTTCACAGTTAACATATTAAAACCTCTGAACAGTCAAGACCTATCATTTATCTCGGTATTGCCTAACTTTATTTTACCATATACTCTTTCCCTCTTTTTTTTTTAATATTTTGTGGTATTTTGAGAAATGTGTATTTGAGGTAGTAATGATCTTAGGGGTGTTTTAAAAGTTTAAAGCTTTTTAAGAAAGGCTTTTTGTGAGTTTTGCATCAGACTTTATATTTTCATAATCAATTCCTTAATTCATAATAATAATGATGGTAATAGTAATAAATTAATTCTTCACAATTGTTTAGGTTTCCTTGCTTATTCATGAAAATTTAGTGAACACTCATTTTGTTTCAAGTCTTGCATAAGCTGTTGTAACTAAAACCAAACAATTATAGTAAGTGGCATGCTGGTAAATGCTTAACAATAACCATACTTCATATTCACAGATTGATCTCAAATGCCTTCATCCAGAGAAGTTGATTGATTCAATTAGAGAGCCATAGAAGATTGTTTGTGAAGATTCTCCCCTTTTTCTCAATTTGCAGTCTGACTTTCCTTTTTCAGGAGCTCAAGAAATTTTCATTCTCTCTCTACCTTTCATCAGATCAAAACCTCTTAATTCTTGGTAGACCAGAAAAAGTAGTCTTCACCTTTTTTACCATCTGTGTTCAATGGATTCTTTGTAATGTTTATATTTTTAATTCATTTTATAAATAATTTACACAAATAAGAGTAAAGGGATTACAGAGTAAAGGTATATTGGGAAACAACTTTATTAGAAATTTTAAAGAATTTAAACATAGCAAATCCCAATTTTTATTTCATATTTTCCTGGTTTTGAAGATACAATACCCAAAATGGGCAGTGTTCTCTGGATGCAACTAAGCACTCATTACCTGTTATGTGTGAATCTGGAACATATCCATTTGTTAAACAGTGATTTCAAATTTCAAGTCCATCACTTCTAGGTCCTAGTTTATTGTTCCTGCTGATTCTTCTTTTACTTGTATTATCAAATGAAATTTGTAATTTTGTTGATGAGAGGATATTCTTTGCTTCCTAATTGCAAAACATTTGTATTTTTAGTTTTATGCAACTACTGAATTTTTAATTTCTAGGCCATCTATCTTCTTCCAGTTTTGTATACACAACTGCTATCAGCATTTATCTACTCTGAGAATCATATCAAGTAAATTTAGGTATACAAACATCATAAAAGATCAATGACTATTGTAACATATGCCTTTAGCAAAATATCTTCCAGATTCTTGTTTCTGTTGAATGAATAACTAGATGAGAATGCCATGTTTTTTTTCTTCCCTTTAAAATGTTCTGTTACTTATTGATTCTTGAGTTTGAGAAATTCATGTAGGATATGGTCATCTGAAGACTAATACTCTGAGATTTAGCTTATATGAATAATTTTGCTATTATCATTAGGTTCCAGGGTGTTGCTTTCTGTCTCTTTGCATTCATCTTTTCAATTCTGAATCCTCAACTATATTTAATGCATGCTGTGCTGGTTTGGATGTATTATGTCCCCCAAAACACCATGTTCTTTAATGCAGTCTTGTGGGGGCAGACGTAATCGTGTTGATTAGGTTGAAATCCTTTGATTGACTGTTTCCAAGGAGATGTGACTCATTCAACTGTGGGTGAAAAGTTTGATTAAATTATTTCCATGGAGAAATGGACCCCGCCCATTCAGGGTGGGTCTTGAATTAATCACTAGAGCCCTATAAAAGAGCTCACAAACAGAAGAACTTCAGAGCAGCTGAGAGTGACATTCTGGAGAGCAGCTCAGGGAAACATTTTGGAGATGACCACTGAAAGCAGACGTTTGCTGACACTTTGGGGATGCTAGCCCAGTGTTTGCTCTAGAGAAGCTAAGAGAGGACAAACTGCCCCAAGAGCAACATTTTGAAGAATGCACAGGAGCTGAGAGAGTAGCTGGAACACAACCCGAGATGAGCAGATGCCAGCCACGTGCCTACCCAGCTAACAAGTTTTCCAGATGCTATTGGCCTTCCTTCAGTGAGGGTATACTCATGTTGGTGCCTTAATTTGGACATTTTCATGGCCTTCAGACTGTAAATTTGTAACCAAATAAACGCCTTTTATAAAAGCCAATCCATTTCTGGTATTTTGCATAATGGCAGCATTAGCAAACCGGACCATGTGCTAAAAGTATTCTATAAAGTTTTTGAAATTTTCTGCCATACTTTGAGCATTTCAACAAGAAAACTGGATGATATAATAGTGACATTTCGTTATTGTGTCATCTTATACAATTAATCATTTTCTGTTTTTTTATTATTTTAGTCTTTTTTTCAAGCATAGTATGAAATAATTTATGAGTAATTATGATATACTTCCATGGATGATGAAATAGCAAAATGTTTCAATATTTAGGAAAAATAAGATCACTAAGATCCCATGATGTATCCTAGGTTTACAAAGGAGTCCAATATGTTAATTGCAAGTAGAATAGTTTTATTCTGTTTTTTTAAGTAAATTTTCTCTTTGTTCTTTGGAAGACCTCTATGAAAGAATAAAAGTCATGAAATATCACTCCTTACAAATAGAACTGCTCCAGAAAGAAATTAAAAAACTAAAATTGGGGTCCAGCAGATCCTGGTGGTATAGCTGAGGGTTAAATTCTTAAACTCCTTCACCTTAAAGTACAGAAACACAAATACAAATGAATGTTACCCCTCCTAACATCTATTTCATTGTGACAGGGAACAAAAGCCTTTGTTCACCTGAAAACATAGGGATAATGACTTTTTAGTCTTCATTGAACTCAGGATGCCTTTCTGGAGATCACGGAATGAATGAAATTACCAAAGGTGCTATACCTGGTTTATTCCTCATTGAATTCCAGGATCCTCGTGCATCCTCTCATCTGTATCATTTACCCTTCTCATTCTTGCATCTTGTTTCTCTTTGTGTATGCCTGTATTCCACCTTCATACCATTGCCCACTGCTATTTACTTCCTGTGCTTTCTGTCAAGAATCTTCTTTAAGGTAGTACCCTGAGCCCACCTTATTTGCAGGCCTAGGCTGAATTTTGGGTTTTGATTCTCATTTACTCTTCTGGGTTGTACTGAAATTTCACAAGCAAACTCATCCTCTTCCACTTTCCAAAAGAACCTTAGCATACACATTATATGTTTGGCACTTCTCTTATTTCTCAAGAATGTAAGCTTTGGGTAATAAGGACTTGATATTTTTTTATTTTGTAAAATGATTACAGGGCTAACCTTTGCAGTAGTTTAGGTGTTTTCCCACCTGGAATTAATTCCCCTAGCAACCCCTCAATGAAGCCTGGGTGTTCCGGTTTGCTAATGCTGCCTTTATGCAAAATACCAGCAATGGATTGGCTTTTATAAAGGGGGCTTATTTGGTTATAAAGTTACAGTCTTAAGGCCATTAAATGTCCAAGGTAAGGAATCAACAATAGGGTACCTTCATCAAAGGATGGACGATGGCCTCCGAAAACCTCTGTTAGCTGGGAGGGCATGTGGTTGGCATCCGCTTGTTCTTAAGTTGCATTTCAAAATGGTGTTCTCCAAAGCATCAGCTTTCAACAGCCATCTTCAACATGTCTCTGTAAACTGCAGTTCTGAAGTCCTTCTGTTTGTCAGCTCTTTACATGACTCCAGTGATTTAATTCAGACCCACCCTGAATGGGTGGAGTAACACCTCCATGGAAATTGTCCAATCAAAGCTCTTGCCCAAAGTTGATTGAGTCACATCTCCATGGAAACACTGAATCAATAGGTTCTAACCTGATCAACACTAGAACATCTGCCTCTACAAGACTGCATTAAAGAATATGGCTTTTTCTGCGGGACATAATATATACAAACTGGCACAATGGGGTTGCCTTGAGACCACTCATTTCAAATGTCATTCCAACTGGTAGCTGTCTCATTTTGCATAGTTCCCTTCTTGGAAAAAGAAGCAGCACATGCATTAAGATAAATACAAAGATTGTATTATGTTTTTAAGTGTGTACTTGGGGGGAGGTGGAGATAGGATGGCAGAGGGAGGATAGGAGGAAAGAGGTAGGTAGAAAAACTGACTAGGACTACATAAATAATATGTAAACTTTTCGAGGCCAGGGATTTTGGCCCATTTTGCTTATGTCATACTCTTCGGTGTTTTGTTTTGCTAAAGCTGCCAGAATGCAACATACCAGAAATGTGTTGGCCTTTACAATGGGGATTTATTAGTTTACAAATTTACAGTTCCAAGTCTATGAAAATGTCCCAATTAAGGCATCAACAGGATACCTTATCTGAAGAAAGGCTGCTAGCATTTGGGGTTCCTCTGTCCCATGGGAAGGCACATAGCACATGGCCAGCATCTGCTGGTTCTTCTCTCCAAGGTTTCATTCCTTTCAGGTTCTGGCTCTTTTAGGTTCTGTGGGTCCTTGCTTGCTTCTCCTGGGCCTTTTCTTTCTAAGGTCTCTCCAAACTTCTCTGGGTGTTTCTCTCTCAGAGCTTTCTGTTTTTTTTCTGTCTTTTATTCTCATAAAGGACTCCAGTCCTTTATGTCTCAATTGAAACAACCTAATCAAAAGGTTCCACCCCAAATAGGTGTGTCCCCACAGGAATGGATTAAAAGAACATGGCCTTCTCTGGGGTAATAACAGCTTCAAACCAGTATAATCAGCATGTCAACTGTGCCTGGAACCTAGTAAGTGTTCAGTAAATATTTATTGCTCTATGTGAAAGAACACATTTCTTGTTTTTTTTTTTTTTTTTTTTAGAAGAGCAAAGAGGATGCGCTAGAGGACGCCTCCATTTCTCTCCACTAGCTGAGCTGTCTGAATGGCAAGGGCAGAATGATTCCTTACTCTCTCTGCGGCCTGCAAGGAATGTGCTCCTCCGGGGATTCCATGGAGGGAAAAGGCACATTGCCAGGGCAACCCCACTCTCCGCTGCATCTCAGCCCGTGTCCTGCGAGTTCTTCACCTCCGTTTCCCCTCCACGTCCTAGTGTGGGTGGTTCTGCCCTAGTCCCCGCGCGTCTTCCGCCTCTTCCCCCTTTAGTCCCCGCCCCGCTCCACTCCCCTCCAGCCTCTCGCCAGTCCCCGGCCTCCTCGTTTCTGCTCCACCCAGCAGCTCCGACCCCGCCCCCTTCCTCCCCTCTCGTCCCGCCTCCGCTCCTTGACGTGGCAAAGGCGGCACCAGCCATGTTGGCCTGGCCGAGGTCTGCGCGGAGGCCGGGGGCGGGGCGGAGCCGCGGTGATTACCTTGCCACTGCTGTTCCGGCTCGGCGGAAGGGACTGCCAGGCGGAGGCTGCGACAAGCGCGGATCTCGTAGGGTGGACTGTGGTAATGACCGCCTGGAGGGTCGCTTCTTCCCTGCTCCCCGCGGGGCCGCGGACGCTTAGCGGGAAGCTGGGGAAGTGGGGGTGGAGTGGGGGGGCATGCTGCTGCTGCTGCCGGGCAGGCCGGGGTTTTGGGGGTGGTGGTCCGCGCTCTGCGCTCTCGGTGACTGAGGGGCAGGCGAGGGGTGTGCCGGGGACTGCAGCCAGGCTCGGCTAGGGGAGCGTTAAGCTCTAAACCTGTCAACCTCCCACCTTCTGCCTCGTTCTCCCAGGGCTTTGGGGCTGGGTCCCCACACCCACCATCTCTGGGTCAGGTGCTTAAGAACGGAGTAGGGTGAAGAAAAACGGAGATTCGAGCATGTTGCCCAGCACCCACACCCCTGCCTTCGGTGTGACCGCGCCTTTACCCCTCTAGCTCCTGACCGCTTATGGACACTTGGGATTCTTGTTTCATTCCTTACCTGATCTGAAGTGCCGTAGACTTTGAACTGAGGTGACTTCGTCACCCGTAGTTCGGCCTTGGGAGTTAAAGGGAAGGAGAAAGTGCCCGGTACAGTTAACGCCTCAGACCTTGATTACAAACGGAGTTCGGTTTCAGATCGGGCCAGTCCTATTCTGTCGTGCCTCGACTCTGCCATAGTGTTTTCCCGTTTTGGTGGGAACGGTGCTACAATCATAGTAAACTACAAGTAATCACTAGAGTTTAATTCAGGTTTTCACATGAACTTCCTCAACCTCCAACCCCCAACCCCACCTTCACTCCTCAAAGCCGTGGATAACCAACCAAATTAGTTAAAAAAAAGCTTAATTTAAATATAGACTTAAATATAAGTGCATGTTGTCTTTCTTCTCTGCCTTCCTCAATAGTCTACTTAACACTGTTTCAAAAGTTCAACCATTTTTGACCCAGAATTTTAGAGTTAAAAGGGACCTTGAAGTTTTATAGTCCAAACCCCTCATCTTACAAATGAGAAAATTGAGGCTCAACAAAGGTTGAGTTTGGTTCAAGATCACAAAGACTAGTCAGCAAAAGTAGTTGAAGATATTTCATAGAGATTTTTAAAAACCGAAAAATAGGAAAGGCACAGTCGCCTAGTAACAAATACATCTGGGTAGAGGGAACTCAAATTTTACTTGAAGAACCATAGGAATTTTTTCAATTAGCTAGCTACAAAAGGGTAAAAATCACGTTTGATATACTAGGTTGAAGTGACAATTCTTTCCTTTAAGTTCTCCCAGGAGAAAATGTTTAAAGTAGCCCCCACTGATTATAGATTGTGCTGAAAATGGGACATATCTTTAGAATGGTCTTTTATTTTATGTTTTTGTTAAAAGAAAAACTTTTCATGTAGTTTAAGATGTCATAGCGTTATTGCAGCATCCCATTTGGAAAGTAGAGGGAAGCTCCACCAAAGGAATGGAACGGAGAAGTTCATCTAGTTTAAGTGGAGAGGCAAGTGAGGAAATGTTCTATTTGGCTGGCATTGAGTTTACATTTTACTTGGGGAGCTTTTACTAAGTGGGGAGCAGGGGGTTGTTTAGGAATGCAATGAGGAAATTAGTTGGCGATAAAGATCTGGTTGTATTTAAATTTGGTCTTCTGGGCATGTTGGGCATTACAGGAATTAAATAGTTTTATAGGAAGTAGAAACTTGTCATGGGGCTTGGCACAGTTACCTCCATGTTGGGCCTACTAGATTTTATTTATCATTTCATACCACTTTTTTTTTAAAGAATTACTAGAATGTTAAGTCTGCACCTTAATGTAGTGTATTAATAATGTTTATTTGATTTTATATTTTTATGCAAATATATGCTAATATTGGGGAGAGGGTGCTTGTTACATGATGCTATATTATGAGAAGGTAGTTTATAAAAGGACTTTATTTTAGATATGCCATTGTTGGACATGGGACCAAGCCTGGCAAATTTTGTACTAGAATTAAGGATTTTAAGATTGAGCGGTTTTTATCTTGGAAAGCTTAGGGTCAGAGAGGTGTTGTGCGTGGCTATTCAATTGGACCAGTGAAGAAGAAACAGGTGGGACTCTTGAAAATCCTATTGAAAGTGAGAATGTAAAATACTTGGTGGGTGTGATTTAACTAGCAAGTGTGATCTTAGAGCAGAGAGGTTGAGAGGAAATAGTGAGGAAGAAGGAGGAGAATGGTGCTTAAATCACTCAGGTGATATTTAGGATGTCTTAATAAAAAGTAAGGATGGGGAGTTAAATCCAGCTTGTTAATTTATCGTAGAAACTTAAGCTTGGTTACAGCCTGTGTGTTAAGTGTCTTCATGTTAAGTCTCATGCAGACTTTCCCAACTAGGTTTCCTGAAGTAATTAAGCCCCAATGTCCTAAGGCAGTAGTTCTTGGGACCTTTTGTTCTCTTAAATATCGTTGAGGATCCAAAGAGCTTTTGTTTATATTGGTTATATATTTTGACATTTACTGTATTAGAAATTGAAACCAAAAATTTTTTTAAATATTACTAATTTGTTAAAAACCTAAATCAATTGTTTTACAATAGATAGATGCATTTTAAATTATACATGCAATTACAATAATAAATAGAAAATGTCAGTTGCTTTATATTCTGTAGAAATAATGGTAGGGATGACATAGTCCTAGAATTTATATTCACTTCTGTAGCATGGACTGAATTTCTTTCCCAAAGGAGGTTATTTCTCCTCTTTACTGCCTCCTGAGTTATAGCTGAGATTGGCATCTCCTAACTCCTCTCTGACTATTCTAGAGTCTATCATTATTTGATTAATAATAATAATATTATTAATCATAATTTGATTAATAATGTTCTATCATTATCAAAATAATGTTTTGATTGATAATATTTGATTGTTCTATCATTATTTCTTAAGCTCATACCATCCTTCTCAAAGTTGTCTCCTATTTTGCCTTCAAGATAGTCTTTTCTTAACAAGTTTAAGTTTTGGTTTCTTCTTCACTTATCAACCTTTGAAAAACCAGTAATCTCTTTTGATTAGTATAAACTTCTCTTGTCTCAAGACTCTGGCATGATAGGAAGAAATACAATGTTTTTTTTTTTTTCTTTAACTTCTGTTATTTCTTTTAAAGAAGAAAAAGTCCTTAGCTAAAGAAGAGAAAGTCTTTTAGCGACTTGAGGTTCTTAGAAGATTTGTTAAACTTTACTTTCTGTAATTTATATTATCAAAATCTATTCTACATTTTTTTCTAAAATTAAAATTATTATTGTATCTAACATCTTTTTTTCAAATAATACTTTCCTTTGCCTCCTTTATATTTTAGAATTAGTCCCTTAACCTGCCATCAACTTCAACATCCATGTTGGCTCTTTTGGCATAATTCTTCAGTTCTTTGAACTTGATGTAATTCACCTCTCTGCTTTCTTGGTTAGAAATCTTTTGGCCATCCACATAGCACTTGAAACTCTTTTTCCTTTCAGACCTTTAAATTCTGCAGTTTCGTTCCATGACTTGCAGTTTGAGTGCATGAAATAGCACTACTGACAAGGGAGGAAAGCTGACATCTCAGATAGAGAGTAACGCGATGATGTCCCTTGGTACTGGTCCCTCCCCACAGCAACATCTGCCTTCCCCTAGTAGTGAACTTAAATTATTGCACTGAAATGATAGATCTCAACTTAGAGTTTAAAATGCTCTTATAAATTCGAATGTTAAAAATACTGTGAATTAAGTTTCTGCAAAAGGGGTTGATATGCATGTCATAAGGAATACCATTTATCAAACATCTTTATTGTGTCAAGAATAATTCTGTGTTTATATAACAAAATAATTATCTTTCTTAACCAGAAGTACCAAGTTTTTGGAAAATCTTTTTTGTTATGTACCCTTAAACATTCTCTTCTAGAAATTTTAGTGGAAACTTGACGTTTTCTGGATAGAGAACCATATAGGTTTTAGAATTTTGTGTTTTTGATAATCTGTTTTTTAGAATAATGTAACTCATAAGGCTGATATGGGAAAATAGGATCTAGACCCCCCCCATTTTTGGTTTTCTTTCTTGTAGGTCCTAAAATAAATAAGGTACTTGATAGTATTTTGCTGTAGTTTTCAGGAGTGAATAGCAAAAAATAAAATACCTCTCATTTGGTCTAATAGGCATTGAGTTCTTGAGAGTCATTAATTATTAATTCATTAATTATCAGTAGGTTTATTGTTGTTTGCTAATTTTTTCAGAGTTATTTATTTTTGGTTAGGATTTTTAATGGGATAATATTGCTAAAAGTGGGGGGAAAATGCTTATTTTGAATCTTGTTAATCTTCCTGTTAATATCTTTTTATTTTGTTACAGAAATAAAAAGCAAACTCTAAAATGACAACCTATCTGGAATTCATCCAACAAAATGAAGAACGAGATGGAGTCCGATTTAGTTGGAATGTTTGGCCATCAAGTCGACTAGAAGCTACGAGAATGGTTGTTCCAGTAGCAGCCCTATTTACGCCACTGAAGGAGCGACCGGATTTGCCTCCTATTCAATACGAACCTGTTTTGTGTAGTAGGACCACTTGCCGTGCAGTTTTGAATCCTTTATGGTAATTAAGATACAGAAAAAACTAATGTGGCAATATGAATTAAAAGATGTAGTTTCTTTCTTCCTCATTTGCATAAAAGTGTCTTTTTTTGGTTTATGTTATTTTTTCAAATTTGGATAGTCAAAGAAACCAAAAGAGCAGTAAAATTTTAGGAACTTTCTAGTACTGAGTTGATAATGAACATAAAGAGACCAAATGTAAAAGTGCTACACATAAAAATCATTAGATCCTACCAGTGTTCTCTGGTGCTGGCTCTGTAGTAGCCTAGCTTATGTCATTAGAAAAGTCAGAATCTAGTATCATGGAGTTTGGAAAATGGGATTTCTTGATTCTCAGGAATCATCTTATTTTCATTTTGTCTTCCCCTATCTAATCTACTAGCAAATCTGGTCATTTCTGCCTCCAGCACATTATGGATTTTGTCTCCTTTACTCAATCTTTGCTACTACCATCCTACTTCAAGAGACCACCACCTTTTTCTTGGATATTTTCAGCATCCTTCTCATTGATCTCCCTGTTTCCATTCTTGTCTTTCAGCAGTCCATTTACCCAGAAGCATGAGTTTTAACACTAGGAATCAGATTGTTATGCTTCTCTAATAGCTTCTTGTTATACTTGGAATGAAAAATCCAAACCCCTTATCACAGCCTATAAAGCCCTACCTGATCTAGCCTCTGTCTGTATTTCTGTCTTCATCTCAGATTATCCATTTTCCTTGTTCTCGTCTACATTATACTTTAACCACATTGCCCTCTTTCTGACGCTTGAACGTACCAAACTTATTCCTTTACCTTGAAACTTAGGCATTCTTCCTCAGTTGCTCTTCCCCCACATTTTCCTGTGACTGGATCTTTTTCATTTAGGTCATACCTCACCTGTCTGTTTAAAGAAGCTTTCCTTTAAAGTAGTCCTCCCAAACACATTCTGACATACAGTTTTGTTTTCTTTATTATCTCTGTCTAAAATTATCTTGTGTGTTTTATATATCTACTTTTCTATTGTCTGTCTTTCCTTTTTGGAATGTAAGCTCAATGAGAACAGGGACCTTTTCTGTTTTGTTCACTGCTGTATCACCAGTATCTAGAATAATGGCTGGTATACATTAGGCATTCAATAAATATCTTTTTGAAATGAATGGATAAATATTTTCTAGATCTGAGTGCAGAAATTACTAAAGTCATTTGAAGGAAAAAATAGAATTGTCTTAATTTTATTGTTAGTATTTGCTATATATTAAAAGCTATAATATGTTCACCATTTTGGTGAGCTTGTATGTACTAAACTTTTAAAAATTCATGAGTTTTAAAGATCACGTTGACAATTGAGTGTGTTCATGTTTTAGAAGAAATTAATTTTATTGAAATAGTATTGTTGGAAAGTTGAATGAAATGTGAAATAATATATGTTTACTTTTCTTAAAACAGTCAAGTGGATTATCGAGCAAAACTCTGGGCTTGCAATTTTTGTTATCAAAGGAATCAGGTAAGAATACTCTTATTTAAGATGTTAATGCTATTATACTCTGGTCATTCAGAAAAGTCTATATTTAAAAATAAAGATAAAACACTTTAAATAAAGAAAAATGCTTATTTAAAAAATAATCAAATGATTGGGAAATAATTATTTTCAGTTTAAAATTTCATTACACTTTTTGGCTAATATGTTGTTAAAAATTTTTGTGTTTTTTTTTTCTATCTAGTTTCCACCTACTTATGCTGGTATATCTGAAATGAATCAACCTGCTGAACTTTTACCTCAGTTTTCTAGCATTGAATATGTAGTTCT
>PVKY010005692.1:0-17031 GCA_004027775.1 Bradypus variegatus
AGGTTTCCTCAGAGAGTGATGAGCTCTGATTTATGTTTTAAATCAATCACTCTAGGGTAGCAACAACCAACAGTATCAACCCATATGAAAACTTAAAGTTGTCTGTGAGGAAAAACTCCAGTTGAACACACTGGGAAAAATACTTGCAGATCATACCATGAAGGGCCTATTTCCCTAATATATGAAGAGCTCTTACAAACTCATAATAAAAGACCTTCAATCCAATAAAAAAAAATTCAAACACATGGTAAACAGTTCCCTAAAAAGGAAATTCAGGGAGCTCCTAAACACTTGAAAGTGTTCAGTCTCACTCCCAGTAAAAGAAATGGAAATTAAAACTCACTGGGGGAAAAAAAAAAAAACACAGAGCAAAAGAGAATAACCAAATAGCCAATAAGCATACAAAAAAGTATGCAACATCATTGTTCATCAGGGAGATGGAAATCAAAACACTGCGAGACATCACTGCACACCCACTACGAGGGCTAAAAGCAAAAAGGTTGACCATACCAAGTGTCACCCAGGACATGGAGCAACTGGAACTCGCGTATACTTCTGGTGGTTGGGTAAAATGGTACAACTGCCCTGAAAAACTTTTAGGCAGAATATTTAACATATGTACAACCAATGAACAACTCCACTCCTAGAATACACCTCAAAGAAATGTGTAAATATGGGCATCAAAAGCAATGCACAAAAATATTCATAGCAGCTGTAGTTGTAATAATCTGAAGCTGGAGATAACCCAAACGTCCACCAACAAGAGAGTGGAAACATAAATTGTAGTATGTGCATACAATGCAAAACACACTGCACTGAGAGTGAATGAACTAACCTGGTTGACACTCAGAAACATGATGGTGGGTGAAAGAAGCCAGGCATGAAAGCACTATACTGTATGATTCCATTTCTATAAAATTCAAAAACAGGCACAACTAACTTATGAAAAAACAAATTACATACAGAGGAATAAAGACAAGACTTCTCATCAGAAACTCCAAAGCCAGAAGACAATGGAGAAGCACCTTCAAAGTGCTGAAAGGGAACTCACCCAAGATGTTACAAGTGAAGGTCATGACTGGCTTTGGGAGAAGAGAGAGTGGTGACAGGAAGGAGCTTGAACGGGGTGCTAGGGATGGGGCAGACATGAGGATGGGGACTTCTTGCCCCAGGTAGTTGTTGCCCAAGCGTACGTTCACTTTATGAAAACTTATGAAGCTTATGATGTGGGCATGTTGCTGTATTTTGTTCTGCTTAATAAGAGAATTATACATAAAATGACTAATCTGAGCTTCCCAACTAAAGCAAGTTATTTTATCTCTCTGTACATCAGTCTCCTCATCTCCATAATTATACCTCATAGGGCTGTGCTATGGACTGACTTGTATCTCCCAAGAAGACATGTTCAAGTCCTTACCCCTGGTCCTATGAATGTGACCTTATTTGTAAACAGGATTTTTGAAGATGTTATTAGTTAAGATGAGGCCAAATTGGATTATAGTAGGCTCTGATCTAACATAACAGATGTCTTAAAGGAGAGGACATTTGGACACAGTAAGAGAGACAGAGACAGACAGACGGGGGAGTGCCATATGGTGTAGCTGGAGTGATGCTACCACAAGCCAAGGGACACTGTGAATTGCTGAGCACCCTCCAGAAGCCAGAGGAGAGGCATGGAATAGATACTCTTCTTTATGAGGAAGCACTGCCTTGCCAAAACTTTGATTTCAGATTTTTAGCCTCCAAAACTGAAAGACAGTAAATTGCTGATGTTTAAGCCAACTCGTCTTTGGTGTTTTGTTACAGTAGCCCTGGCAAACTAAAACAGGCTATGAACGATTAAATTATCTAGTAGATATAAAGTATTAGAACACAGCCTGCCATAGAGTAACTGTTACATAATTATCAACGATGATAATTATCATGTCATGTTAAATATAAGAACAAGATGTGTAAGTATACATAGTAAGTGCCATCTGTGGGCCAAAAGGGGAAAGAAAACAAATATACCCATGTGCTTATATGTGCCCAGGCCCTCCTACTTTTGAGATGGGCACCTGGGGCCTGGGGCCTTGCAGATCACCCACTCATTCATCCAAAGCAGAATTTACAAAGAAGAATGTGACCATTGCTTCATTAAAACACCCTCGCTTGGCACCACAACCTCCTCTAACGACCACCACGTTTTGTACCCTCCTTCAAGCAGAGCTCCCCCAAAGAATTGACCCCATGATCACTGCCTGCAATTTCTCTCCTTTCATTCTCTCTTGAACCAACTCTAGTCCGGCCTCCGTTCTGCTCCACTGAAATCATGCCTGTCAAGGTCACCTATGAGTTCTGTGTGGCTAAATCCTATGGCCGTAGTCTCATTGAACATGGTTGGCCTGACCCACCTCCTCAGGACCTCGTCCAGTCTTGGTCTCCAGGTTCCCATGCTGTCCTAGTTCTCCTCCCACCTCCCTAGATGCTCCTTCTCACAGTGCCTCACTGGTTCCTCCCACCCCTGACCTTTACACAGGGCATGCCCAGGGCACAGTCCTGATACCTCTTCTCTTCCTTCTCAACATTCGCTCTCTGGTCATCTCGTCCGGTCTTGTGTCTTCTGTGTTGTCTGTACATACAGCGATGACTCCTGTATTCCTGTCCGTCTCCTCACCTTCTCCACTTAGATAGCCAGTGGGCTTCTCAAATTGAATGTGGCTAAAGCCAAACTCTTGAAATTACCTCCCAAACTCGTTCCTCCCATATTTGTGTTCATCTCAGCAAATGACGCCTCCATTCTTCCAGTTGCTCAGTTTAAAAATCTAGGAGTCATCCTTGACTCCTCTCCCTCAAAACTCACACCCAGACCTTTTGCGAATCCTGTTCCAAATAGGTTCTAAAGCTGGCCACTTACCCCTCCCCCACCTCATTGCCACCCTAGGGTGAAAAGGGGAAGCCAGAGGAGAGAGACAGCCAGGAAGTGTCACGTTGTAGATATGCAGGGAAGCATGTGTTTCAAGATGAGTTTATAAGCCCCTGGCACACCCCCTCCCCCGCTGGCCCATGGCATGCTGCAGGGTGGAGGTGAACTTGGAGAACATCTTGTCCCGGGATGGCAGCAGCCTCTCCCAGGAGGACCTGGAGAGCTCTTCCCTTCCCCACTGCTCCCAAGTGAAGGCCGGTGTAGGGCCGGGAGGACGAGCACAGGGCCCAGGAAAGGCCTGGCTGCCACTTCAGCTTCTTGCTTATTATTGGGTCTTAGTAGAGACTGAATGCTTGACAGTGGACTACCAAATTACCAAGAGGTCTGAGCTGCTCATCATGAACTGGGTGTTGTGTAACTCATAAAGTCAGCCATAAAGTTGGGAGTGCACAGCAGCTCTCCATCACCAAGTGAAGTGGTATATATGAGATTGGGCTCAAGCAGATCCTGAAGACACATCTAAGTTACACAAGGAAGTGGCCCAGATGCCCATGGTCCCTACTCCTGCTGCACTGTTTTTTCTCTCTTGGCCATCACTTATGGCCTCATGAGGGATTCCCTTTGACCTGTTGACTGAGAAGTAAAAATATCCTGGCTTGGTTTACAGGTAGCACTGCAAGATATGCTGGTACCACCTGAAAGTGGATGGCTGAAGCACTACAACCTCATTCCAAGGTGGCCCTGAAGAACAGTGGAGAAGGAAAAGCTTCCTAGTGGACAGAACCTAGAACAGGGTACCTGGTTATTTATTTTGCCTAAAACTATAGATGATCAGAGATATTGGTCCACATCAATTCAAGGACTGTAGTCAAGGATTTCGCTGTATGGTCAGTAACTTGGAAAGAACATGATTGGAAAATTAGTGACAAGGAGGTCTGGAGAAGAGGTATATGGAGAGACTTCTCTGTATGGGAACAGAATGTAAAGGTATTTGTATCCTATGTGAATGCCCTTCAGAGGATGGCCTCTGCAGAAGAGAATTTTAATAATTGCTAGATAGAATGACCTGTTTTGTGAATGTCAGTCAGACTACTTCTTCAATCACTCCTATCATTGCCCAGTGGGCTCCTGAACACAGTGGCCATCCATGGTGGTTTGAAGCTGTGTGTACCCCAGAAAAACATGTTCTTGAATCTGGTCGATTCAGGTGGGTGTGAACCCATTGTGGGAATGATAGTAATGGGAGAACATTGCTATTTTTATACTATGAACAAATGAACTATAAACCCACTATGCTGGTTTGGATCTATTATGTCCCCCCAGAAAAGCCATGTTCTTTTAAACCCAGTCTTGTGGGGGCAGACCTATTGTTGATTATGACCTTTTGATTAGGTTGTTTCCATGGAAATGTAACCCACCCATTCAAGATGGGTCTTGATTAGAGTCAACACAGATCCAGATGCTTGGAGATGCAGACAGAAAGACGTTTGGAGATTCTAAACTAAGAGATGAAGCCCAGCGTTTGCCCCAGAGAAGCTAAGTGAGAACCCACAGATGCTTAAGGAAAAAGCCACTGGAATCAGCAACTGAAAGCAATGCAACCTGGGAGCAAAGTACCAGCAGACGCCAGCCTCATGCCTTCCCAGCTGACAGAGGTGTTCTGGACACTTTTCCTCAGAGAAGGTGTCTACCTCTTGATGCTTTAATTGGGAAATTTTCATGGACTTAGAACTGTAAATTTGTGAATTAATAAACCCCCATTGTAAAAGCCAATCCATTTCTGGTATATTGCATTTCCAGCAGCTTTAGCAAACCAGGACACCCAGTAACATTGACAACTTGGTAGGATTAGAAAAAAAAAATGTTGTTTTTTTTATTGATATGGTTTCTAAGAATCTCAACTCCATGCAAACGTTTGCAAGTAAACTATTTTTCTTTTTTAGATGAAAAAAAAAGGGAGGGGGCGGTTAGCCATAAAAGGAAATGTTATTAAAAGGTCAAGTACAAGCAGTGGTCATTGCAACAATTTAGCAACAGTCTGGGTGATTCATTGATTTTCAGGAATTTACTTTGTATACCAAGGTGAGGTGTAAACATCCTTTTCCCCCCTAAATTGCGAATTGAATTTTGCAACACCATTTCTTGACCAGCTCTCCCTTCACTGCCACACATATGAAGCCCACTTCATCCACCCAGGGATTCTCAAGCTTGTAACCAGGTCCCTGGGGCAGCACATGAGGGCTCTGGCTTTCACCTTACTCTTCCCACTCATTCTTTATTTGGCCTACTCACCTGTCTATTCTCTTAGATGATTTTTGTAATGACATTGTCAGTCTAAAAGAAAATCTGATTTAATAAAAATTGCATCAATCATAACAATTTGGGGGGAAAGTGCTTTCCCAGACAATTAGCTGAGAATTTCCACAATCACCAAGTACTGGTTTCATTTTGTTCAACAATTCTTCCCTCAATTTATCTGTCTCCTATTTCATTTTACTATTGGCAGGGAAGAGAACCCAGGCTGTCCCTTCAATTTGCCTTCAAGCCTTCAAGGTTGGAAATCTCTTTTGCTGAATATCAAGTTCATCATTTTAAAAATTTGGCTTTCCACCCAACTGCAGGATACAGTTCTGTTAAGCTTTCTGCTATGATGTAACCAGGATCCCTTCTCATCCAGATTCCAACAACACATTCCTCATTTTCTTCCCAACCCTCACCAGCAGCCTCCTTAATTTAAGATTTCTACTAACGTTCGGTTTAAGGTGATCTTGGCTTTTTTCTATCATGCTCCTTAATATTTTTCCAGCTTCCACCCACTGCCCAATTCCAAAACCATCTCCACATTTTTAGGTATTTGTTACAGCAGCACCCCACTCTTCATACCAAAACCTGTATTAGTTTTCTGTTGCCGCCATAACAAAATGCCTTAAATTTAGTGGTTTAGAACAACACAAATTTATTTTCTCCAGTTCTTTAAGTCAGAAGTCCAACATGGGTGGTTTTTTTTTTTTTTTTTGAGGTGATGAAAATGTTCAAAATTATGGTAATGGTTGCTCATATGTATAATTAAAGACCACCAATTTGTACAACTTAACTGGGTGAAATATGAATGAGAATTACATCTCAATAAATTTGTTAAAAAAACATATTAAAAAAAAAGTCCAACATGGGGACCACTGGGTTAAAATCAAGGCATCAGCAGGGCTGTGGGAGAATTCATTCATTTCTTTGCTTATTGAGTTTGTTGGCAGCGTTCAGTTCCCAGTGGCTATAGGATGGTGGTCCCTGATTCCTCACTGGCTGCCAGCTGAGGGGCTGTTCAGATTTGCTAATGCTGCTGTTAAGCAAAACACCAGAAATGGATTGGGTTTTCTAAAGGGGAATTTATTGGTTACACAGTTACAGTCTTAAGGCCATAAAGTGTCCAAGGTAAGGCATTAACAATCAGGTAACTTCACTGAAGGATGGCCAATGGCATCCGGAAAACCCCTGGTAGCTGGGAGGGCACATGGCTGGCATCTGCTTGCTCCCAGGTTGCGTTTCAAAATGGCGTTCTCCAAAACGTCTGCATCAGCTTCCAGCGGCCGTCTTCAAAATGTCTGTCTCAGCTCCAGCTGTGAGTTCCTTCTGTCTGAGCTTCTATAATGCTTTAGTAAACTGATCAAGGTCCACACTGAATGGGCGGACCACACCTCCATGGAAATACTAAACCAATAGGTTCCAACCTAATCCACACTAATACATCTGCCCCCACAAGACTGCATTAAAGAATATGGCTTTTTCTGGGGAACATAATATACACAAGCCAGCACAGGGGTGTTCCCAGCTTCTAGGGGTCACCTGAAATTCTTGGCTCGTGGCCTTCTTTCACCATCTTCAAAACCACCCATGGAGGGGCAAGTCCCTCTCACACTTTGCATCTAACGTTTCTGCCTTCTGCTGCTTTTAAGAGCTCATATGATTACACCAACCCCACTCAAATAATCCAAGGTCATCTTTTAAGGTCTTTAACCTCAGTTCCATCTGCAGAATTCATCTTGCCCTGTGATATAACATATTCAGAGGATCTAGGGACTAGGGCTTGAATATCCTTGGGTGACCATTATTCTGTCCTCCACCCAGGAACCACCCAACTCCTGCCTCTCCTGCCTGCTCCCTCCTGGCTTCCCCTGAAGTCCTGAAGCCTTACAGTTCCTGGAACAAGTCAAGGTTTGTCCCCCACCAGGTCTTTGTACTTGCTTGTTCTGACTGGAGCCCTTTCCCCCTCCTCTAATTGCCCACCTCATGCTTCAGGTGCCAGCACCGAGCCCACCCCTGCCCACCCTAGCTGGGGCCAGTGTGCCTCTCTGTGGAATAACTGCCTTTTTTTTACATATAGTTTAAAAATATTTATTCATGCTTTCCATAAAAATATTTTTCAAACCAATCTCCAAAGGCAAATAGTTCTGAGTAACTGCCTTTTGGGGTCCATTTCACCCCCTCCATACCCCCCAATTTGTGAGTGGGTAAGGAAGGAGCTAGGTCTATTCTGTACATTGGTGGTCCTGGCATCCATGGTGGGGCCGGCAAACAGTAGGCACTCAGTAAACCTCACAGAATGCAGAGGTGAAGTTAATGAAAAGCTGGAGAAGCTTGATCTTCAGCATCCTTCACTTGCATGGCCCCTTCCAGGCCTTGGGAAGGGCCCCAGTGCATGTCCACGGGGTCAAATGATTTGGAACACTTGCAAAATGAAGATGTTTGAACTGTGTTCAATTAGGACCTTAGGCCTCTTCCCCTCAGACTCCTTCCCCCATGGGGCACGGCAGGGGGCATCGGAGAGGCTGTGAAATTTTCTGGATGAGCCAAGGGGAAGGTGGGTTGGGGATTGTTCCTAGTTGGGGTCTCTGGGAAGCAGATTCTGAAAGGGAGATCAAGGTCTGCAAGATATTTGCTGAGAGTCCCTTGTGGTCAGCCCCTGAGGGAGGGATGGAAAGGGCTGGGCCCAGGGAGAGCAGCTGTGAGGGGACTCTCAGGTGCTGGGGCAGGCCCATCCGCTGGCCACACTCCCAGCGTCAGGAGCAGCAGGCCTTCCTTGAAGGGGGACCTGGGTGGTACTGCACCAAGCCTACCACAGGACACCCCTGGTTTGGGTTTACAGGGACATATTTAGGTGGTTTGTTCTACCCCTGCATCAAGTGATCGTTCCTGTCCTAGTGTGGGAACGGCCTCCAGGAACCTCCTGCCTGTCAGAGCTCCTGGCTTGGGCCAGAAGTGCAAGTTCTCTTGCATTAAGAACCTGCCCCACAGGACCCAGCTTGGGAATAATCATGAGCCATGGAGGGAAAACAAGGTTTATGATGTGTGGAGGCAGAAGCTTGTCTGTGGAAAATTCTTCAGTCACTATATGAAGGTTGATGGTCGTTACCCAAATTTGATAATAATCCAGAACTCTTATGTGATGCCATTGAAAACAGGTTGGGAAGTGAAACAACTTTTCTAAACTATCAATAATTAAGACACAAAGGAAGACTGAATTCCTTTCTATTCTCTGTATAGAAAATATTTTCCCCCAAATTATAAAATCTCTGTCTTATGTACAGGCAATCACGTTCAGCAGCCAGAAAATGTAGGGGAAAAACTATTACAGAAATGCTAGGAGGTCATGAAAAACATTTTCTGGATTTCATTTTATAGTATTTGTCAAGTTTTTTAAACTTGTAAATTGTCTGGTTTCTTTTCTCATTTTTATTCACCTGTTCCTATTTTCAAATTCATAATTTTGCATACTTTTCAAAACAGGGACCATAAAAAATGCACAGGTCAGGCCCACTCATTCTGGCCCTCCTGTGGTAGAAGGAAGGGGGTAAGTGCCCTTCGGTAAGCCTCATCCCTCACTCTGCTGCCAGGGCCTTGGAGCAAGGGCTCCTCAGGCTCCAGAGCATGTCTGAGGCCTCCACAGAGATGTAGACAGCTGGCTAGGGTTGTCCACCTGGCCCCAGGCTGGGGCTGCTGGGCCTGAGCATGGTGTGGGGGCAGGAGCCAAGGGCCTGGGGAATGGCCACTTTTGGAGACTCAGTACAGTGACTCTCTGGGGGCTCACCTTGAGGGCAACCAGAGATTGCTACAGTTTGGTGGCAAAACCAAAGTCATAAGGATTGCTCCTGTGGCAGGCCCCCTGGGCTGGTGTTGGAGCAGGAGTGACCCCACAGGGACTGAGGCCCAGGGCTCTCAGACCTCTGTCAGACACCCTGGGGCCTGGTTTGAGCCCCACCATTGCCCTCTACTCTCCTCAACTGACCAGGTCTTGCCCTGGCCCTCCTGCCCACTGGAGAAGCCCAACCACTCACCTGAGGCCTTCTGTGACTGGGTGCTGCCCACCTCACCACCGTGCAGACAACCAAGCACAGCGCATGGTCTGTCCGGCGTGCCCTTCTCCACACCCATTCCTCCTCAGTACTCAGTAGTTACTTCCTCCAAACAGCCTTCCCTGGAGCACCCAAGTCTGCCCTGATGTTCACATCTTCTCCCACCACACCGGGGGTCCCTAGGTGCCAGTCAGGGCTAGAGGAGCAGTTGCAACTGTTTGTGAGTGGGGTCCTTAGCAAGGAGGGATCAGCAGATGGGGCGATGGAGAGGTCTGAGCCAGCTTGGACCCCCACCCCTGTCCACCCATCCTGGGCACTGAGGCCCAGTGCCTCATGCATACCTCAAAATGTCTGCTAGCTTGAAGAGTAGACAAGGGGACACAGGGTCTAGACAGGCCTGGAAAGAACTGATACACTGGCCCAAGCCTGGGCCTGGGGCCTCAGGCCGTCCCTACCCCAGATGGATACAGACAAAGAGAGGCATGGGTCAGGTCACCCACTCTAGGCGGGAGTTCCCTTTATTTGCTGCTGGGTGGCTAGACGCTGCAGGTGGCCCTCGATATGGACCAAGAGGGCATCAAGCATGTGCAGAACCCCGAGGAGTAGGGCACGGTCTGAGATCGGGGCCCGCCGCTTCCAGGGTCTACAGGGGTCAGCAGTCATCTGAAGTTGCTGAGGATAGGACAAGAGGCAAGAGTGAGAGGGAGCAGAGGGATGGGATAGGGGTGTAGTAAAATAGCAATGGAGCTAGGAGGAGGGGTTGAAGATGGGAGTAGTGCCTGATGGAGATGGGAAAGGTGACTCAAGGCAACAGAGGGTCACCAAGGGTCTGTTGTAGGCTAGGGTTGGTCTTGGGGGCCATGGGGGCTAGATGAAGAGAAGGGGTGCCACAGGGGGACAGATGGTTGCAGGGTACTGGCCATGGGGTATGATCAGGGGCTGATGGGTTGACAGACATGGGTTCCATGGGGATGTGTGGACAGATGTAGGGATCTGGAGTGGGCTGGGGGCCTCAGGAGGCCCCCAAGGCATGGGGTGGGGGGAATGGGTGGGCTGATGAAGGAGGGTGGGAGAAGAGCCCATTGGATATGAGTGGAGGTAAGGGACTGTGGGGGACAGAGCAGTGCTGAGCTCACCTCATTCTTGTTGGCCAAAGAACACCGCCGCTGCCTCATCACACGGCTGATCACCAGCATCATGGTGGTGGTGAGCATGACTCCAGCTACAGGGTAGATGTGATCCCCCATGCCCAGGCCCAACCAATAGTTAGGGCAGCCCAGGGCACCCTTGCAACCCTCCAGGCTGGGCGGCTGACACCCCCAAGGCTGCAAGTCCAGCCCCACCTGGTACCAGAGGGGCCGTGACCAGGCAGGGGCAAGGGCAGGCATCCCAAGGAGGAGCAACAATGGCAGGAAGGATGGTCCCTGAAGCATGGCTGCGCCAAGTGCCAGGGGCCGGAACCTGAGCGCCTGGCAACGGGCAAACGCCCCTCCCCCAGGGGCAACCCTGGCTGAGGCAGCAGGTTCCGGTTGGGTACCTGGAGCTCACAAAGTAATCTGGCCATAAAATAGTAGTGAGAAGAGCCAAGAGGAGTAGGGTTCCAGGGATAGGGACAGGGGGCAGGCTTGGGGCCCTAGGACCCCAGGCTGGGCTGGCCCAGGGCTGAAGGAGCACTTCCTTTCCCTCCCTCCCCTACATCTAACATCCAACTCCTGAAGTCCAAACACCCCACAGACCCTGAAGCTGCTGCTCTCCACCAATGGCAGCAACACCGCAGGTCAAGTGCCATGAAGCTGCTCACGGGTCCCCTACCTCCAAGCCGCACCCCTAAAGTCCATGTTGCCCCAGAGTGAGTGCTCAAAACTGGGGATCGGATTGCATCAGGACCTTGATCAAAACTCACCAACAATCTTCAACAAAATACTGGTAAACTGAATCCAACAGTATACTATAAAGACAATACACCATGAACAAGTGGGATTTATTTCAGGAATACAAGGATGGTTCATAACTAAAAAATCAGTCAATATAATACATCACATTAATTGATGCAGAAAGGCAATTGACAAAATTCAATATCCTTTCATGATAAAAAACACTCAGAAATCTAGGAATAAAAGAGAGCCTTCCCAACATGATAAAGGTCATTTATGAAAAACCCACAGCAAATATTATACTCAATGGTGAAAGACACTCAATGGTGAAAGACTGAAAGCTTTCACCCTAAGATCAGGAACAAGACAAGGATGCATGCTGTCATGACTGCTCTTCAACAATGTACTGAAGGTCTAGCCAGAGCTATCAGGCAAGTGAAAGAAATAAAAAGCATCCAAATTCTAAGAAGCAAAACTAACTCTATTTGCAGATGACTTAATCTTATAAATAGAAAACCCAAAGAATCTACTTAAGAAAGATACTAGAACAAATAAACTAATTCAGCAAAGTTGCAGGATACAAGATAAACACACAGAAGTTAGTTGGGTTTCTATATACCAGTAATCAACAATCTGAAAAGGAAATTTAAAAAAACAATTCCATTTACAATTGCATCTAAAATAACAAAATACCTAGGAATAAATTTAACCAAGGAGATGAAAACCTATACACTGAAAACTGTAAAACACTTCTGAAGGAAATTAAAGAAGATCTAAATAAATGGAAAGGCAGCCGGTGTTCATGGATTGGAAGACTTAATGATGTTAAAACGTCAATATTGCCTAAAACTATCTACAAATTTAATACAATCCCTATCAAAATTCTAGCGGCCTTTTTTTGTACAAATGGAAACGCTGGTCCTCAAATTCATATAGAACTGCAAGAAGCGTGAATAGCAAAAACAATGTTGAAAATGAACAAAAAAGTTGGAGAACTTATGCTTCCTGATTTAAAAACTTACTACAAAGCTACAATAATTAAAACAGTGTGGTACTGGCATAAAGATAGACATACAGATCAATAGAATAGAATTGAAAATCAAGATATAAGTCCACACATCTGTGGCCAATTAATTTTTGACAAGGGCACAAAGTTCATTTGATGAGGCAAGAATAATCTCTTCAACAAATGATGCTGGGACAACTGGAAATTCACATGCAAAAGAATGAATCTGGACCCCTATCTTTCACTATTTACATAAATTAATTCAAAATGGATTAATGACCTAAATATAAGTGTTGATATTATAAAACTCTTAAAAGAAAACATGGAAATATCTTCAAGATCTTGTAGAAGATAATGGATTTTCAAGCAACAAAAGAATATAGATAAAATGGATATCCTCAAAATTAAAAACTTTTGTGCATCAAAGGACATTATCAAGAGAGTAAAAAAGCAACCTATTTTTTTTTGGAAAATATTTGGAAGCCATATATCTGATAAGAGTTTAATATCTAGAATATATATAAAGAACTTCTACAACTCAACAACAAAAAGACAAACAACCCAATTTGAAAAAGGGCCAAGGATTTGAATAGCCATTTCTCCAAAGAGATACAAATGGCCAATAAGCTCATGAAAAGATGCTCAACATCATCAGCCATTAGAGAAATACAAATTAAAACTAAAATGGGATAATACTTCACACCCACTAGTATGGCTATTATTCAAAACAACAACAACATCAAAAAACAGAAATTAAGTGTTGGTGAGGATGTGGAGAAATAAGAATCTTAGTACATTGTTGGTGGGAATGTAAAATGATACAGCTGCTGTGGAAAACAGAAAGTTAAACATGGAATTATTATATGACCCAGCAATTCTACTCCTAGTTACATACCCGAAAGAATTGAAAGCAGGTATTTGGACAGATATTTGTAGACCTACATTTGCTGCAGCATTATTCACAATAATCAAAAGTGAAAGCAACCCAAATGTCCATCAACAGATGAATGGATAACAAAATGTGCTATATCCATACAATTGAGTATTATTCAGCCATAAAAAGAAGTGAAGTGCTGGTACATGCTACTACATATATTAAACTTGAAGACATCATGTTGAGTGAAATCAGCCAGACACAAAAGGACCAATATTGTATGGTTTATCTTACATGAAACACTTAGAATAAGCAAATTCTTAGAGTTAGAAAGTAGAATAGTGGTTACCACAGGTGGGGGTGGTTGGGGAGAAGATGTAGGAGAGTATTGCTGAATATGTATGAGTTTTTATTTGGGCTGGTGCAATAGTCTGGAAATAGTGGTGAAAGTTACACAATTGTGTCAACATATTGGATGTCACAGAATTGTCCACTTAAAAATAGTTAAAATGATTATGTTATGTATATTTTAAAAGAAACCATACAACCCACTAGCAGTTTTCATAATGGGTGGTGGTAATGGTAGTATATTGTGAATGTAATCAATATCACTGAATTGTACACATGAAAGTGGTTAAAATGGGAAGATTTGTGATGTATGTGTGTGACCACAATAAAAATTTAAAAATTAAAATGCATGGAAATGGAAAGAGGTGATGGTAACAAATTATCATGAGTGTAATTAACAGTGCTGAATGGTGTGTGAATGGTTAATAGGGAAAGTTTAGAGTCATGTATGTCACCAGAAGGAAAACAAGAGGTTAAAACATGGGACTGTATAACTCAGTAAATCTTATGGTGGACAATGACTGTGATTAGCTGTACAAACATAAAAAATACTTTCCATGAACTAGAACAAATGCACAACACTATTACAAAGAGTTAATAACACAGAGGTTTATGGGGAAAATGCACTAATTGCAAACTATGGACTATAATTAACAGTAATATCTTAATATTCTTTCATCAACCATAACAAATATACCACGCCAATGCTAGGGATCAGTGATGGGGGGATAAGGGCTATAAGAGTTTTGGGTTTTCTCTTTCTCTCTTTTATCCTTGGAGTAATGAAAATGTTCTCAAGTTTATCGTGGTGATGGATGCACAACCATGTGATGATAGTGAGCCACTGACAGAACGCTTTGGATGGATCCTGTGGAGTGTGAAATATCACAATAAAATTGTACTTAAAAAGAAACAAACAAACAACAAAAAAAAAACACCAGCGGCTCCCCATATCGTGGAATAAAGCCTGAGGGCCTCAGTCTGGCCTGTGAGCCCTGCGTGATTTGGTCTTTCCTCTGTCAACCAGAGCTCCAGCTGCTGTGGGCAGGAGGGCCTCCCGTGTCTCCTGAAGACACCTGCTCCCTATGCCAAGACACTGTGCCCCACTCCTAGAAACACACATCCTCACAGATGGTTTCAGTTCATCTGTCACCTCTTCCATGAGGCTCTCCTGTGACTTCTTGGGTAACACAATCCTATCGCTCTCAAGGGACCTTGTTTTATTTTCTTCAAAGCATTTCTAACCACCTCCAATTTCTTGTTTGAGGTGTACTTCCCACTCCAGCATATATGTGTCATTCAGCAACCACTATTTACCGAGCACATGGCATGTGCTCCTGGTGTGAGGACATGGCTGGGACAGGACAAACAAAAAGCCCTGCCTTCCTGGGCCCAGATTCTGGGTCACGGGGAGCAGCTTATAAAAGCAGAGCTGGGCAATGCCTGAGAGCGTTGGAGAGAGGGCAGCCTCTGTCCACTCTCAGGTCTGTGCCCAGGGAGGGCCCAGTACAGTAACTAGTAAAGACCTGATGAATGGTAACACTCATGTGCTTGAAGCAGATGATGCAAGCCCAATGCTGTTCTAAGCACTTTGCGGCGTTGACTCTTTAGTACTCCTTTAGCAGCCCCATGAGGTGAGTACTATCACCTTCCCTCTCCTGATGAGGACACTGAGATGCAGGAAGACTACAGTGCCCCCCACCATCACCAACAGGGGCCCAAAGCCCCGCTGCCTATTGTGCCACATGCCCACATGTTGGCACCTCACGGCAGAAATTGGCACAGGCTTCCTGGCTGACAGCGACCTCAAAGCTGAAGTGATCTATTTATATGAATGGCCATTTCCCCCGAGGCAAATCGATTGTGCTTTTTATTCTTAAATACAGAGCAGCAGCACCTGTGAGTGTCCTGAGCTGGTTGCTCAGGCATTGACTCCACACCCTCTGGTAGAACCTGCCCTGCCCCACACTGTATTGTGTCCCTGAGGAAAGATTATTTCCTGAGAAGCAGCTCAGATTCCAACTATTTTACAGCTGAGGATGTAGGCCCTGAGGGCTGTGCATGGCTGTGGGGGAAACTTGAACCTGGGACACCTCTGCCTTGGGCTTAGCACCACAATAGAAGAGTCAAGAGCTAAGGCTGAGAAACTCTCATCAGCCAAGAGTCCAGACCAAGACACAGCAGAGCCTGGAGTTGGGCAAACAAATCTTTATTCCGGAGGCTGAAAGCATACATCAGCACCTCCCGCCACCCGGCCAGTGCTGGCCTGACCTCAGTAGCCCATTCCAGGGCTGAACTTGTAGTCCCAAGACCCCCATCCCTGAGTTGCACTCATGAGACTCCGGGGTGACCCCTGGAAGAGGCTCAGAGTTGGGGGGCATTTCAAGGGTCACCCTCTAGAGGTAGGTAGTCTTAGGCAGCGTGGCTGCATGGTCAGAGTTTGGTGTCCTGAGCAGGCAGAGGAGGGGAGGCTCCAGTCAGTTTCCAAGGAATTCTTCCCCCCACACATACCAACTCCCTCCCCCAGGAGCAGCTTTATCCAAAGGCAGGAGGGGAAGGCAGTGGCCCACTGGGGGAAGAGCTGTGGTTGCCAGGATGGGGTTCCTGGAGCTGGGGTCATAGTGGGGACAAGCAGTAAGTAAAAAGGGCTCAGTGGGTCAACTCACCGAAACAGGACTGATGGGGCTGGCCCTTGGGTACTGGAGGGCAAAGATGACAGCGTCATGGACAGAGGCGAAGAGGTGCTGCTTAGTGATGGATGCGTCAAAGAAGTGCCCGGCCTCGAGCTGGGTGACCACAGGGCCTGGAAGCAAGGAGTGGTTCTTCTCTGACTTTCAGAACCACCAGCACCCTGACTGCCACCCCCAAGGCAACAGCTAACGCCTGACCCTTGACACCTGCCTCCCAGGGCACCTCTGACCTCCAGTTTCAGAAACTCTTTTCTCATGCTGACTGGGAGACCTTCTGGCCAGAAGTGCCCCACCCCCTTCCCAGAACACTGTTGCTATGCCTACTCCACGCACTGTGGCAGGCGGCCATGTACACTTCCACCTCGATCTCCCGGAAGTCACGGAAAATCTGCGGCAGAAAAAGGGGGGCAGACTCAGAAGACAGCTTGGGGGTTTGGAGGGTAGGGCTCATGCAGCCTGGGGAAAAAGGGTTGTGTGTGTGGGGGGAGGCACAGAGGATTTGGGGAGTCAGATGGCTCAGAGGGCTGTTAGAGCAAGTTACAGGGGTGCAGGCTTGGGAGGCCTTATCCTGACCCCCTGGGCTCTTCTAGGGGGTATTCCCAGCCCCTCACATTCTTCAGGCTCTTGAGGCATACAGTGTCCACAAAGGAGAGGGTGCTCATGTCCAGTATGAGGCTGTGGAAGTCTGGCTGAGGCAGACCCAGGGCCTTCAGTGTGGACATGACTGGGGTCTCGGTGTCTTCCTGACCGCTGGTGATGGTACCCTCCAACTCATCATCCCCTGTGCTTGCCTCCTGGGGAACCAGATATACAGTAAGGGCCAAGGGCAGGACTCACATACAGACAAGCAGGGAAACAAAGGATCAGACATGGGATCATGCATGTAAATACCCACATAGACAGGATCATGTGGGGGACACGTGAAGTCAGACAAGGGGGAACCAACATGTATGCATAGGCAGGAGGGACACATGGGGACAGGCAGGA
>PVKY010005693.1:0-17027 GCA_004027775.1 Bradypus variegatus
CCAGAAAGAGAGGGCATCTTTGTGCCAGGAATCCTAGCAAAAGCCTAAAGATTCATTCTGATGAAGCCAGTCTGAGTCACATGTCCACCCCTAACCAATCACTGTGGCCAGGAGAAGAGTGTATGCTAATTTTCTTATTCTATGTCATGGGCTATACCTTTGGCAAAAAGGATGGGATGAGGGTCCTCAGAATCACACAGAAACCCAAATGTTAACTTGGGAGGAGGGGGTTTCAGGGGTGTTGGGAGAGGGAGGGGCAACGGACACCTGGCTACTCTTATGAAGTACATGTGGTTTTAGCTTGCTAGGGTGAGAGCAGCTAGACTTTCCTTTTTTTCCTTATAGTCTTGTATTTCCTCTGCTGCAGCTGTGACCTCTTTCCTCTTGTTCTAGTCTTAGAAGGAAAAAGAGGGAAGTCATTCTCTTTTAGGGACTCTGAAGAGTTTTCAGTCTCCTCATTTAGATGACAATCCCTTTTTCTCACCTACATTCTCAGAGTTGGAGTGGCTTCCTTTTCCTGTTTCAGAATTTTTAATTTTCTCATCTCTCCTTTCCTGCTCCCCACCCTACTGCCACTTACACCAAATAGAGTGAAAGATTTTTTTCATTTCATTAAATTCATTCTGTGTCCACCAGGTGTCAGTCTCTTGTCATACCTGTGTCAGGACTTAGCCAGGATGGTGGGTTTATCCTGCTGTGCGGAAGGCATAGCTCTGCATGTCAGACCCTTCAGGTGTGGCCTTGGGAAAAGCAGTAAACCAGTATTTATTGAGGAACTATTTTGTCTTCTGCATAGGGTAGCTTCTGTCAGGGAATCTTGGTTCTTCCAAGAAATATAGATTTCATTTCAGGGAGACTTCATTCATTTGTTCATTGTGACCACAGCAGATTTTTTAACATTATAATATGTAATATTTGATATTTTTTAAAGAATATATGTAACATGTATAAATTATGAAGTATAATAGTAAAGTGAATACCTATGACCCATCACCCAACTTACACATTAAAACATTGGAAATACCATCGAATTTACTTGTGTTACTCCCCTACCCTGTCCTATCTCTCCCTAAAGTTAATCACTTTGACTTTGTACTTATTAATTACCTGCTATATATACACATACATATATTTGAACCATGTTGTATATATCCTTAAATAATGTATTATTTCATTTTACTTTTTTAGTGTTACAAAAAGTGTTAATAGTCCCCTGCAGTTTGCTTTTTTTCATTTAACATTTTTTTCCAAGATTCATCTATTTTGTTGTAGCTTGACAAGATTTGTTCATTTTCATCTGCATAATATTCCCATCAAGTGCATAAACAAGAAGTTGTTTATTCATTCGTCTACCAATGGATACTTGGGTTGTTTTTCAGTTTTTTGCTATTACAAACAATGCTGCTGTGAATATTCTTGTACATGTCAGGGCCTTGTTTGTAATAAGATTTCTAAAAAGGTTTCTAAGATAGTTCTTTGTTCTGTGTACCCGAGTTGGGGATTGCTCCCTCATGTCTTATTCTCTGGAAGAGTTTACATCAAATTGAAATGAACTGTTCTTTGGAAAGTTTAGTAAAACTCACCTTTAAAGCCACCTGAATCTTGCGTTTCTTTGTGGGAAAAATTTTTAACTATTGATTCAATTTTTTAAATAATTATAGGCTATTTGGGCTTTCTGTTTCTTCTTGAGTCGGTTTAGGTAAAATGTATTTTTCTAGGATTTTGTGCATTTTGTGTCTTCTTTTTTGGAAGGAAGTTCGTATTTTCTATTTTCTCTTTTTTTTAACCTCTGCTCTCTGGCTGTCATTTCTGCTTTTTCATTTGTTCTATTTATTTGTGTCATCTCCCTCATTTTTTCCCTTTTCGATTGCACCAGAAATTTATTTTACTTGTCTATCTTTGATATTTTGGGCTTTGTTTATTCTCTTCCTTATGTATTTGTTTTACATTTCATTCATTTTTGATCGTATATATAGTATCTCCTACTTTCTTTAAGTTTTATATTCTTTTCTAACATCTTAACTCGGACGCATAGCTAATTATTTTTCAGGCTGTCTTCTCTCCTATTGTAAGATTTCAAGAACCTGTTTTTCTACATCTCAGGAGCTCTTCTATGAAGTACAGTATTTTCATTCTTATTTAGTTTTAAAGTACTTAAATTTCCTTTGTGACTTTAACTCATAAATTATTTAGAAAAGTTTTATAAATTTTCAAATATCTGGAGACATCTGTTTTTCAGCTTAATCATTTGTTCTCAGAGACTAGTCTCTAGGATACCAATTCTTTGAAATTTCTTGGTATTGTTATTTTATACCCGGTAACTGATCTTGGATTTCTAAATCTATTTTGTTGTTTTCTGTTGATTCCTGCTCATAGTAGCCTATTTCCTTGTATATTTCGTACTTTTGGTTGTGAGCTCATATTTCGTTCTGGGAATACTGAAGGCCTAAATTGAGGGCACTTCCCTCCAGAGAAGATTTGCATTGCTTCTGCCAGGAGCCAGGGGATGCTCTTGATCTAGCCCCATGTTAGTGCCTTCAAAAGTCTAGGTTTAATTCAGCAGCCCTAGGTTTTTCTCCCATTTCTTACCAAGGCCCAAAGCTTAGACTCTGCTCACAGTGCTGATACTGGCCTTTGTCCCAGTGCAAACCTGCTTCTCCAGCTGTATGTTGCTCATTCTTCATTGAGGTTTCACCTTAATGTGTGTGTGTTTAATGATTTCCCTTACTTTCTAATGAGTCCTGCAATATGCTAAATATTATGCTTGCTGTAATTTATCCAGGATCTAGTTGTATTTTAATAATAGAGCCCTTTTTTAACATGCCAGAAGTAGGAGTTCATTACTCTGGTTTTGATATTTTCCCTCTTGTTTTTTGTTTGTTTAAGTGATAGGCACTGTGTTAGAAGCTGGACATGCAAAGTTCGCAAGACTTACTGCTTTCAAGCATTCTAGTCGGGAAACAGATGAGTAAATAATGAAATCAGCACACGTGAATTATGTTAGAAGTAAGCCCAGAATAATAACATATAGATCAGACAGGAATCAAGGATAACTTCCAAATAGAAGCAGGTAGGGGTTAGCTGAACAAGTCTAACTCATAAAGCAAGGAGAAAATAGCATAAGATACTGTAAAAGAGCTATGTCATGTTACTTATTCTACTGCATAAAAGCTGTAAGTTGGGATTTCAGTTTGGACTGAATCAATTGGGAAGACTTCATGGAAGAGGTAGGCTTGAGTTAAGCCTGTAAGATAGGCAGGGCTTGGATAGATGAAAAACAGGAGGGCATTCCAAGAAAAGCAGGGGTTGTGGGATGTGAAAAGGCACAGCAGTACAACTCAATAAAGAGAACTGTCAGGCAAAAGAGATGTGTATAAAGAATAGTGAGAACTAAACTAGAAAAAGAAAACATACCACCATTTTAGGAATTTGTTGACAGAATATATGAATGAACGAAAGGTATGAAGTTTGCATTAGAGGATGGAGGAACTGGAGTCAAAAGAACCAGCCAGGCAGCTACTTCCATTATCCATGTGTAAGGAGATGAGGGACTAGACCAAGCTGCTGCTGATAGACTGGCAGTGAAAAGCATATGGAAAAATAAATCACTGGTGATAGAATAGATTGAAGCATCAAAGGAAATCCTGTCCTCACCATGATTGGGGTTGGGAATGTATACATCCACTCTGGGAGACCAGACTACCGGATAATTTTGAGATTCGCATGAGTTCTGTGGAGTTTTTTTCTTCTTTTTATTTTGAAGTAATTTCAAATGTACAGGGTAGTTGCAAAAATAATACAAAAAATCATACAGAGAACTACAACATACCCCCCACCCAGATACCCAGATCCACCAACTTTTAACATTTTGCCTACTCTAAACCTTTAGGAGTAGGGTGTGTACATCACGCTTCTTGAACACAATACTTCCATGTACATTTCCCAAGAACAAGGATATTTACCTATGTGAATGAGTATCAAGTTATCAAGTTCAAGGAACTTAACATTGATATAAAGCTTACAGTCTATAATACATTTTTTTCAATGTCCCAACAACGTCCTTTTGGGCCTTTGCTCCTCCATTATTAGAGCGAGTACAGGATCATGTATTGCATTTAATTACCATTGTCTTTTTAATTGTCCATATGTTAAAAATTGTGGGAACATACATACAACATAAAACATTCCCATTTCAACCACTTCTATGGAGTTTTTATGTAGTCTCATTCACCCTATTTTAAAAATCTGCCATGAAACAAATTATTCTTCAGCAGTTTGAGTTATCACCAGATTATTAGATGGACGGGCTAAACTAAGATTTGGAGAACGTTACTGCTTCCTCTCTACCATTCCTTATTCTTTCCCTCTTCTATGATTCTGTTCCCCACTCCCATTACCTTCTCCCCAGTGTTTTCTTTCCCATTTTAGCTCTATCATAAATACCAAATATAATTTATAATTTACTAACATGTCAAATAATCTGTTGCTATTACTTCAATGCAAACTCTACATTTCTAGTCTATGGCCCCAATTTTTGTTGTTAACAATCAGCTTTCTTTAGAAATCAAAACAAATGCTACCTTTACACACATATTAAACAGGAGGAAATTTTTTTTAACTTTAATTTTCATTTAATTTATGATGAATTTATTCCCAAGCCAAAAGTTTTTGTTTCTTCAGTTTCTTCTGGGTTATCTTTTTCTTCTGTGCACCCTCCTCTTCTGGTTTAGGAACAATTTGTTCTTTCTCGGTAAGGATCATCTCAATGTGGCAGGGGGAGCTCATGTATGGGTTAATCCAACCATGAGCTCTATAAGTACGATGGTGCATCTTGGGGGCTTTTTTCACCTGCATGTGCTCAATGACCAGAGAATCTACGTCTAAACCCTGAAGTTCAGGATTACTTTCTGCATTTTTAAGCATGTGCAACAGAAATTGAGCACTCTTTTTGGGCCACTGACCCTGAGTCCAGCCCCACTGTTTGGCCTGGGCACATCTACCAATACCACTGTTGTAACGATGGAATGGTACACACTGCTTCTGTAAAGTGACATCTTCCAGACACTTAGTGGCTTTTTGAATGCACATACCCTTGACGGCCTTAACAGTTTCTCAGGTGTTCTTAAAGTGAACACGAAGATTTGAGCTTCTCAATTTGCATGATTTTGTGGAGTTTTCAGGGTCAAGTGAATAGTGAAACATTTTCAGAGATCACCTTGGGCCACTTACCAGAAAAGGAAGCCAGGAGAAAATTTGTGTTATTATGTATTTGTGTAAGCTGCCTCGTTATGATTCCTCAATAGGACTACTCCCTCGTCTGGGATCATCTTGGTGATTCCATCCTACAGGATAAAGCTAAGCATGCACACACACACACACACACACACACACACACACTCTGCAGTATTAAGATGGGAGACAACTGTATACTGGACACAGCATGTGTAGGTGCATATCATAGGTTTACCACTCACCATATAATTTTGAACATTTTATTTTGCCCAGTTTTTTTCAGTCTGTACATTGCAACCCATTCATGAGTTGTGATAATCAGTTTAGCAGGTTGCAAATAGCATTTTTAAAAAAATGAAATAGAAAATACCAGAATGCATTGCCTATAGTATTGTTTCATGAAACTTACTTCAGTTAAGATGTGTATGTGTTCCTCAGTGGTCGTGATATAAAATGTATATATTACTGTGGGATGAAGTAAAGCAATTTTGAAAGACAACAATCATTTTGAAGCTCAGTTTCCATAAAATGGGATAAAATCTATTTCACACGGTTGTATAAGGAATAAGTGAGGTAATATTTGTACTCATACACAGTAGAGTCTCAAACAATAACTGCTAGCTTCTTTTTCTTTTCCCTGAAAATAGGACCATAATATCTATGGTTTGGAAAAAATTTCACTTTTTAATCATTTTTTTAAGCCCAAGGGTGTTTAAGACATAACTGAAGCTGTTATATGACATGGATCCCATTGTTTTTTTATCATCTTAAATAATAAGCCAATTTTCTCAATTTGATGCATTTTAAATAAGACAAATAAAATGACATTATCCTGCCCCATTGATACTTTCCTGCCCCAACCCCCATCCCAGTGTGCAACATACATACATACTCGCCCACCAAAGCAAGAGGCTTCACATGCACACAAGATGATATGGGTTCCATGTGCAACCATCTACATGACTGCACTGGCCCAAGATAGGACTGATATTTTTTTCTATCAAAAGCCAATTTAAAAAAAAAATTCAGTGGGGTGAGGAGTTTTAAAGTATTAAAAATGTTATACTTTTAAATTTAATATGGGAAACAATAAAAATAACAGCTTTCAGTTTTATAATTTGACAATTAAGGACTCAGGAGAAAGAAAGGCAAATAGGAAGAGGGGGATAGAAAAAAAAATCTAGTCAAAAAATTGTTTTAAGTATTTTTAATTTATTAATTCATTTATGAAAAAATAACTGTATTTTCCCACCTCACTCACCCAACGCCCCCAAAATTAGACAACTGGTATTGTTTTGCATTTCTGGAAATCTAATGCCTGGCTGAATAGATGACAGCTGGATTCTCATAGCTGCTTCTGCATTCAGTCTGTTGCTATATCAACAAATAAAATTGTTTTCCTGTGGTAGAAACTAAGGATGCAGCTAAGATACAAAAATGAATCCTTTCCTGCCTTAAGGAGCTCAAGCAAAGGGGACAGAGAACTGTTAGAAACAGGTTAATCAAAAAAAACCTCCAGAAAAACATGTGAAGACAAAAGTTATAAGGAGATGCAAAGAAACATGCATATATGAATCCTTACAGATACAAACACAGGAAACTTGAGAGAAACAAACTTCCACTTAATATTGTGTGTGTGTGTGTGTGTGTGTGTGTGTGTGTGTGTGTCACTGGGAAACGGAGGCATTCTCACTTGTTCAATAAAGGACTTAACCACCTGAAGTTATAAAAAGTTCCTACTTAAAGTTTAAACAGAGATGTTCCTAAAATCTTGTTTTTCTGTCATTGGAAAATAAAGAACTTCCCACTGTAAAACATAGGGCAGTTTCATCTTGTTCCACAGTGTTTCAAATGACTAGTCTTGTGGTCCTTTAGAACACTATTCCTTGAGGTGAGGCGACGTGACATTTTAAACTCTAGGCTAAAGCAGGAACATCAACTTGCCTGATGGTTGGAAGCAGGACATGGGCTGGGCCTGACAGGTGAACTCATGATTCCCTACTTCAGACCAGTGGTGACAAATTTAAACTATCTTTGGCACTCATGGCCTCTTTCTCTGCTCATCTTTCATTTCTGTACTCCTCCTTTAACATAGTTAATCTACATGCTCTCTCCTCATGATTTGAACAATTTCTGTTCTTCAGTGTACAATTTTTTAGCCTTCAGAATACTCTCTCTTTTGTGTCCTACTGGATCATAACCAACATCTCTTATTATTATTATTAATTTTTTAACTTTATCAAAAAAATTAAAAAACAAATGATAAAAAAATTTTAAACAAAACCAAAACAAAGGAATAAGAAAAACAAATAACCTAAAATAACTACAATGCTTCCAACATGTTCCTATCACATCCCCCAAAAACTAATAAACCATAGTCTTTCCTGAGCATTCCCATAACATTAAGATTACCCTCCATAATTTAACTGTTATTAGATTATCGTTCTCCCTTCACTAGCTGCTGTCTCCCTTCACTAGTTGCTGTCTATCGCTAGGTCCCCTACATTCTACAATATAAAATATTTATTTTACATTTTTCACGGAGTTCACAGCGGTAACATACAATATCTCTCTTTTTGTGTCTGGCTTATTTCATACAGCATTATGTCTTCAAGATTTATCCATGTTGTCCTATGTTTCACAACCTCATTCCTTCTTAGTGCCACATAGTATTCCATCATGTGAATATACCACATTTTGCTCATCCACTCATCTGCTGAAGGACATTTGGATTGTTTCCATCTCTTGGCTATTGTGAATAATGCCACTATGAATATTGGTGTGCAAATATCTGTTCGTGTCACTGCTTTCAGATCTTCGAGGTATATACCGAGAAGTGAAATTGCTGGATCGAAGAGTAATATTTATTTATTTTTAATGTAATTTTATTGAAATATATTCACATACTATACAATCATCCAAAGTGTACAACAATTGCCAACATCTCTTCTAAAACCTGGCTTACAATATTTCTGAGAAGCTTTCCTGCATTCATTCACCATACACTGTATGGTTACACCTCCTATATTAATTTAACTAAACTCCTTTGTTTCCTCAGCAATTAGATACCATTTGTTCTACTTTTGTACATGCTATATGTTTTAGTGTTTTCAAGCTATTATTCTTTATTCTGCCATCCAATTAAACCCTGAAGCAGTGACCCTCTTTTCATCCACCTACTGTACTGTACCAGTAACAGTAGTATGGTACTATAGGAGTAATTGGTACTCTCTCTCCATCATCACAAAACCCTTTAAGGTATTAATATTACTGCATCCACTTTGCAGACATGGAAACTGTGGTTCCAAAAGGATAAATCAGTCATCCCAAATCAAGCAGCCTAGGAGTGGCAGGAAGGCGGCATCCACGACCTGGATTCAAATAACTAGCCTTCGATGTAGAATATTAAGTAAGGCTGTACTAAGATTTGGGGAAGGAGGCTCTGAGGAGGGAGGAGGCTCTCAAACAATAATGCTAACCAACAAACACACAAAACTCACACCAAACGTCCATTTGCAGGAGCGTTTTTATTTGTTGTCTTATATGGTATTGTTTTGTTTGAAAGGAGGGATCGTGCTCTTCAAGTCTTTGTCATTTCACTCACCTCTTCCAACCTGGTCCTGTCCAGCCCCTCCCGGGAGGGCTCGACGTCCGGAAGCTGGAGGCCAAAGGCTGCCCAGACAGGTGGTCACCTCGGAGGCAGAACCGCGCCCTCCAGTCGGACGGCTAACGGCGAGAGACTGACGCGGTTGGGTCGTGCCATTCCCGAAGAGATAAAGGGCATAATCTTGGCACCATCCTTAAAGATGACTAGGATACGGGTAACGAGGGTGCCTATCTTCCCCGCCGGTCCTCCCTCATTCACCCCTCCCCTCTAGATCACCAGCGTCTATCCTACGGCGTGTCTAGCTTGAGAGTAGTGTGGAATAGCGGAGGGGGTAAAGGCCACGGAGAGCAATTACAGTAACTCAGTTGCCTACTCAAACGGGCTCATTTTCATATAATTTGCACGCTTATGTACATGTGGAAGTACGCAATATGTCTCTTACTTCTCCTTTAACAAGGTATCCATGCCCGCTTGCCAACCCGGCAACTGTGTGCTCACCATCGGGAACCCTTACCCCTTATTCTGCAAACTTACTTCCCTCTCGGCTTCCTTAGCCTCTGCAAACGCAGTCTCTCAGGATCCCCATCTCAAAGATAGGCCCCACCTCTCACCCGTAGGCTCCTCCCTTGGCCCTCTCCCCCACACTAGGCTCCAAATAGCTCTGCCCCGCCCCTTTTCTTTTTCTGAACAGGCACGTTCCGGGCAGCTCACTGGACTTCTTAGGTTACTATGGGATCGGTAGGGTCCTGAGCATCGGGGCAGCAGAGAAGTGTATCCCGGAAAGCAGAGTCTTGGACCGAGGAGAGGAATCTCACATCGAGTCCGGCTGGGATTTTTCTTTTTGTCTTGGTTTTGCGGAGGGAAGAAGAGGAGGTTGTGTGGCTCGGTTGAACTTGAGGCAGCGCAAAGGCCCCCTCAGGCAGTGCCGAGGGCAGCCGTAGCCGGGGCCTGGTGCAGCCGCCGCGGCTGCTGACAGGGAAGCGGAGGCGGCCAATGGATCCCGGGAGCGGTCGCTGCTGCTGAAGCAGCGGTGCCGGGAGCCCGACTCCGACCGCTCGCACCCCCTCCGCGGGAGTCCCCAGAGGTAGGCGACTCTTCTCCCGTGAGTCTTCCTTACCGTCTGGGGGGGGGGTCCCTCTCCTATCCGTCCCGCACAGCCTTCCCCCAACCTGGGTTCTACTACGAAACTACCCTCCTGGTGGCAGCTGCACCCCGTGTTCCTTCTCCACCCTTTCCTCTAAGGCCTGGGGGTCCTCCTCTGCTTTTTGGCTTCCTCTTATGTTTAGCTCCTCCCCCTGCCCCGGGGATTTCCCCCCCCCCATCCCTGTTGCCTCGGTTCCGAATTATTTTCTTTTACGTCTTGAACCGTTTCCACGTTAGGACGCCTGCTATATATAATACCCATCCTTGTTTGTCCTTCCTTGTCGTCTATGCTTCTGCCCAAAACCTTTCCAATGGACCCCGCTTTTGTTCCTATTCCTGTTTTGCCCCTTTCCTCAGAAGTCGCTGTATAACCCTGGCATTGGGTTCCCATTTGCCTGAGCTGAAAATTGTGGCCCTCTTTTCTCTGCTTCTTTTGATTCCATTACCTCACCGCCACCCACCCACCCAATTTCTGGCTTCCAAGAGTCTTCTATTCTCCTCTCTTTGAGAGATCTCAGGTCCTTATCACCATTCCCAAAGTACCATTTGCATTCTACTTTGACCATAATCCTTACCCTTCTTTGGGGTGCTATATGATCCCTGTAACTTTCTTCAGCTTCACCACCCCCACCTCCGCCCCCAAATCTCCCTTCCTCTCGAGGTTTGTGTTCCTTAGGAAGAGAGATCTGACAGTGCCCCTTCCTGTTCGAGTTTCTTTGATGCCTTCTCCCTTAGGTTTCAAGGATTTTGCTGATCCTCCAATACTTGGTTCCGTTTTCCCTGTGGTCTCTATGTATTTTATGTCATACTCTATCTTCACATGCCACTTATTTCAGGATCAATTAAGAAGAAAATGTGTTGGGAGGAGGGGGATCCTCAGCTGTCTGAGGCTTTTCAGGACAGGAGAGTGTCTCTGAAGGATGGAGCAAATTTTGAAGATGTCCCTATCATATTGCACTTTGTTGACTATTCAGGGGCAGCCAGTAGGAGGAATGAACAGGCTTGGATGGAAACTGAATGAGGTTGCGAGAAATTTTGTTTTGGATTGTTTAATTTTAGGCTTGTTTTAAAGGTTTCACAGAATAGAGTGTCTTCCCACCCCTATCAGTGTCCAAAAGGAATAAGTTTAGTTGTCTGTGATTTACTAGCATAGTTTTAGTTGATTCCATGAGAATACAGGCCAGGGATGGGGTTGGGGGGTAACTGGGAAAAGGAGCATGAAACAATGGAAAGAACTTACACATTCAGAATCAGGACTCCTGGGTTCAGCATATGACTTCCTTATTTGACCTCTAGAGTTACCTTCTTGGGAAAATGGCCCACTCTTTAGGCATCAGTGCAGTAGTGGCAGGATGTGGGTTGGGGGGAAATTTGACTTGGTTCATTTGTAAAACATTCTATTTATTAGTAGTGTTTTAATAGTCCTAAGACTTCTCCTTCATCTTGGTCTCTCAAATCTTTCTAGTCTACAGCTATGGGAGTAAGTCAGTTTGAAAGACAAGCTCCAGCCCTGCTTCTTTCGTCTGCTTTGCTTTTATCCCACTGCATAAAGTTGCTGACCACCTGTGGTAGTTCCTCCCCTGCTTGATCTGTAACTCCTGATTCTATAGATGGAAAGTATGTTTGTGGGAAAGCCTTTTGAGGAAACTGACTGGAAAAGAAAACTTGTAGTGAACTGGGTCTTGGGAAAGTAGTTGCTGCCTTCTATGCTGTGTCTCTGTCTTGGCCTGTGAAAAGGGCATGTGAAGTTCCATTCGTCCTCTGACTCTAGGCCTGTTCTGAAGTAGCCTTGTCCCACTTTTCCCTTCTCCCTCCTCTTTAAGAGTGTAGTCTCCTCAATTCATCTTCCTTTTTAGGAGCAACTTCACCGCTTGGAGCCATCCCCAACTAGAAATCATGTTTCCTCTAGTTTACCTGCTTTCTTCTTAGAGCTGGGTTCACACCTCGTGGTGAGAACGTATTTGCTGAATACCTTGCAAAGCCACAAATTGAGATTCTTTGATTTTGGGAAGAGGTTTGGGAGGAATCTTTCAAGAATTATCATGGAACAAGGGAGGACCTAGCCGAAGTGCCTTTGAGGTTTGGAGAGGGAATGAGGAACAATTCAGAGACAGGTGAGCATGCAGGTTGCTTTCTTTGCCATCTGTCTTTTTCAGCAGGAGCTCCCAGAGCTGGCTTGGGCTGTCTGGCTGGAATCTGCTTATACCAGCTCCATGGCCTGCACGGAGAGCTCTTAGACTGATTCAATATTGACTTAGCTACCCTGAGACCACTGCCCTGCTTACCTTCCTGCTGGTAGTTTAAGAATGCCCCCTCCCCTGTTAATTCTACCCCCTTCCCTGGGGCCTTGGGAAAGCATTTGTCTGGTTCCTGGTGGACCTTGGAGCCTGCTTGACTGCTTCCCTGAATTTCTACAAGGAAAAAGGAATACTCAAATCTCCACCTTTACCATTGAGGACAAAAGGGAAAGATGATCTGAGACCTCCTTAAAGAAAGGTTTGAGTTAGACCTTGAGACATGAGAAAGAACTTCTCAACAGCAGAACAGGCAGCCTAGGGTGATAGGGAGTCTCTTTAGTATTAAAGGAATACATGGTAACAATCCAGTGGTACTTAAGAGTTGATGATGAAAAGCAGCAGTCCCTTTCCACTCATCCTTGCTCCTACTCCCTCAGAGTTAACCTCTTAATTATCTCAGGGTTTAGTTCTGAAAGGTATCACCATTATTTTAGATCAAATACTTGTGTTTCCATTTCTTAGTTTATTGTTATATAAGAGGATTTAGCTTTAGAGAATTACTACTCCCTATTTATAAAATTATGTCTTTATTTTTTATTACTTCTGCTGGATACCTATGTAATTTCAAATAATATATTTGAACCTCCCTTTCTTGTCCATTACCTTTTTCTGGTAACATATATAACATAAAATTTACCATTTTAATCATTTTAAGTGTACAATTCAGTGACATTAATAACATTCACAGTGTTGTGCTACCGACACCACCAAAACTTTTTCATCACCCAAAACAGAAACTGTTTTATCTCCTATCCCTCCTCCCCCAGCCCCTAGTAACCTGTAAATTACTACTTTCTGTCTCTGTGAATTTGCTTATTCTAAATATTTCATATAAATGGAATCCTACAATATTTGTTGTCAACTACCCACTTTGTAGAATGAAGATATTAGTACCTCTATCATTTTTTCCACCCCACATGATCCATCTCATAGGGCTCTTTTTTTCTTCAATTCATTTTATTGAGATATATTCACATACCATGCAGTGATACAAAACAAATCGTACATTCGATTGTTCACAGTACCATTACATAGTTGTACATTCATCACCTAAATCAATCCCTGACACCTTCATTTAGCACACACACAAAAAAAACAAGAATAGTAATTAAAGTGAAAAAGGGCAATTAAAGTAAAAAAGAACACTGGGTGCTTTGTCTGTTTGTTTGTTTGTTTCCTTGTTTCCTTCCTTCCCCTATTTTTCTACTCATCCATCCATAAACTAGACAAAGGGGAGTGTGGTCCTTAAGGCTTTCCCAATCCCTTTGTCACCTCAGAGGGATCTTTTAAAAGGAGGAAAATTGAACTCATCTGCTTGGAAGCAGATCACTAGATCAAATGATCTTTCAAAGACCATTCTAAGAAAATACATATAAAAATATCAGGGCTAGTTAGAATCAATCCATAGTCCATGGAGAAAGATTTGTATAAGGGCATGGTGATTAGCTGGGTGAGGAGATTGATTGGAGCTCATTACCATCCTGTCCTAGCAAAGACCAACCTAGTAAGTCTTTTCATGGAGACTATGGGAAGACTGGTTGCTTAGAATCTTCTGTGATGATAAGTGGGGAGCTAGATTAAGTGATAGCAGCCTCCTCTCGGAGTCTTTCCCTGCAGACAGATACTTAAATGCTCAGTCACACAAAACACATGCATGTTCTTTTTGCTCTGTATGCTGTCCAACTGCTTCTCTGCTCAGACCTGTAACAAACCCCTGTTGCTCAGGCCAGGATTCCCTACATTGCCCAGATGTGAACGTGGAGCCCAGTCAGTCGTCAACACTCCCCACACCCCCTTTTCTAGGAGCCAGCTGGTAGGCTCAAAGCAGGGAAGGCCTCATTAGTATCCCTCCCTGACCTCCTGGAAGGTCAGTTTAGGCTCCCAGTGTGAAGTGTGGAGCCTCTTTGGGCACAATTGTTTGAACATCCTTGTTAGGGGGTGAATGGAGGGTAATATTACCTGTGAGGGTCACAGGAACCATTTGATATTAAATGTTTGGATTTTCTTCTTTCACTTTTTTTCTTATTCTCACGAGGGGAAGAGTGGTGAATGCAGAACCTGTTCCTTTACTCTTTGGCTTTCTAGCCCTTTCACTTTCTTGAGAATGCTTACCCATCAAAGCTATACTTTTTTTTACATTTGAAAATGAATTGATGTTGACCATATCTGAGTTTTGATTTTGGAGAATCCCCTTCCTATTGCTTGCTGTCTAAATTGCCAAAGCCTCCTTAATCTCCTCAACAATCTTCCACCCCCAACCCCCACCCCCAATAACTTACTTCAGATGAGGGCAGTCCCTGAATTCCACAGAGGCCAGGAGGGAGGCCCAGCTCCAGTTTAGTGGTTTCCTGTAGCAGAGGAGTCTGGTTGAGCTGCATCTTCTGGCATTGTCTGATTCCCTGGGACGTGAAGGCTGCCGAATGGAGGTGGGGTGGGGGGTGTCTCTTCAGTGGTAAAGTTCCCTGAATATTGTGATATGGGGTTCCTAACTGAGCTCTGGGAGTTTTTCTCCTTTTGCCTATGGGATAAGAAAGGTGACTTTGAAGTCTCTGAAATAGAGGAAAAGGGAAGGATATATCAAGTGTAAAGAAATTGCGACAAAAGAGAGTTGATTGTATAGGACGACTGAGAATTTTTCTAGGCTAAAATGATTTTTTAAGCAGATCTAAAAGGTAAGTAGTCCCAGTTGCATTACAATGACTGGTGCAGAGTGCCCTGCAAAGGTGTGGCAGAGAATGATTAAAGCTTCCTTATTAATCCTTTGCAACCCACAGTTGCAAGTAGAGACAGATCCACCTAGGTAGCTGTGCTGTTTCTACTGCTAAAAGGGCACTGCCTAAGTTTTGGAGGGAGTATAGTGAAAAGGTTGCCACCTTCATACTGATAACCAAGCTCAGACTGCTTCAGGAAATTAAATTTAAAGATAAACTTCTTGCTTGACATATTTGAGAGAAAAAGAAATGGGAATATCCCATTTAGTGATCTGTGAGAAAAGAAGAGTTCATAGCAAGACTTGGGTGGTAACTGATGGGAGGGAGGGAACTGGACTAGATGTTGGTCAGATCAAACTAAACTCTTACCATTTCAGAGGTGCAAGAAGAGGCACTGGAAGGGTGGAAAGGGAGGCTTCCTAGAGATAATGAGTGACTGAATAATTCATATTTTGAACCTCCTTCCACCTACCCGAAATATATGCACCCGGTCACCAGGGTCAAAGGTCATGACACTGATAGTTGAAAATCCCCTTCAGTCCAACTCTCCAAAAGCTTCCGCTTTGCTCTTGCTTACACTCTTGTGTGTGTGTGTGGTTGATGAGACATTAACAGTGTGCCTCTTCCAGTCTCTGCCTTGAAATTTTCTCCTGTACTGCAATGATTCTCCTTGTCTGGATCACTCTAAAATTTCCTTCTGTTCAATACTAATTCTCCTGATCTGAATTTGGTGATGCTCTGAAGAATAGTTCTTGGATGGCAGGGGCTTTTGTCAGCACTGAATTTCCTCCCAAGAGCCCCTCCAGGGAAGAGTTCTTAGTCTTATGATTCCTGTTTCTCCCTCTTCTTTGGAAATTCTAGACTCATATGAGTCCCAGCCTGATTTCTTCTTGCAATCCCAGAGCCCCTCCAGTTCTTAGATTGTATGTGTATAACAGTGGGAAAAGTAGTAAACAATATTTATGTGGATTGCATACACATGCACACACTGCATACTGGCCTTTTAGATGATTAAGATTCAACTAGCGTTTATTGAGTACTACTGTTGCCAGGGTCTGTGCTAGATCCACCACATACATGAAGATATTTATTCCACACAGCAACAGTGAGAAGTAGATATGTTATTCCCAGTTTGCAGCTGAGGAAACAAACTCAGAAGGTAAATGACTCGCATATGCAATAATGGCAGAGCCAGAATTTTGAACCCCTACCTGTCTGACTGCAAGTCCAGAGCTCTTTCCATTATACTTCAGCTGCCATGGCACTGGAGAGGGAAGGTATGACGTTATGAAATCAGACAAGCAGAGATATGGCACAACTTCAGCAGGGTTGATGATGGTTGCTTTAGAACTGTTCTCTTCTAAGTGAAGCCTGCCATGGTGTTTGCCGGCCCTTATTCCCTGGGAACTTAGAGTCTAAAAGGCAAGGTAAGAATGTATCTAACTAGAAAAAACACATCAAGATTTTAATGCTAAATAAAGATGTGGTGTCCAGGGCCTGTTGTGTAGGATGTTATGTGAGTAAGGAAATACAGTTTAAAGGGGAAAAGAAAAAGGTTATGGCAGGCATTTAAAGGGAGACGTGGGAAGGGCAAGAAGATAGAAACGTATCTGAAGAAGGATAAGGGAATAAGACCAGAATTGCTTCCCAGTGTATCTGAAGAATTTGTAAATCTGTATAAACATAACATATAAAGCAACCTTTTGCAAACACAAGAACAGAGGCTAAACTAACTCAGAACAGAAGGAATAAAGAGTAATGACAGTGATCAGAAATGGAGGTAGTCAGGGAAAACTTCCTGGGAAGAGAAGACTTGTCATCTGATTTTGAGAGGAGGTGACTGGGAAGGCTTCATGGAGAAGGGAAGACCTGGGGATGGCACCACTAACCAGTGTGTGTATGTGTCTCCCTTTCTTTTCCTTTCTTCCTCCCTCCTCCTGTAGCTTGGAAGCTCAAAGTCTGGCTGTGGCCATGGGAGACACAATAGTGGAGCCTGCCCCCCTGAAGCCAACTTCTGAGCCCATTCCTGGCCCACCA
>PVKY010005694.1:0-17027 GCA_004027775.1 Bradypus variegatus
AAACCAGAGAGAAAGAAATGACTATTCAGGAGTCTTGTGTAATGGTCCAGGTGAGAATTTGATGAAGGGTAGTGGGAATGAGGAGGAAGGGACAGATTAAAATCCAAGTTGGTAGAAATGACAAGACTTGTTAGACAAAATAAAATCTACAATGAATTTGTTGATTTCTGGCATAGATACTTTTTTCACTATGAAAAGATGAGCAAAGAAACATAGGAGGTAATTGCAAAGCAATGTTTGGAGAATAAAGAGTAATACAGCACTTGGATTAGAATGGAAGGTTTTAGTATGGGAGTAATGAAAGGTATGGGTGGAAAGATTGGGGAAAGACTATGGGAGGGCCATGTATGTTGTGAAATGTATCTTGACAGTAACTGAGAACCACTGAAGGTTTGTGAACCAGGATATGGAGAGATGGAAATGGTATCCAATCAAATATATCTGATTATGCTGGATCAAACACACCACAGAGACTGGAAGTGAAAAATGCTATTACAGAATATCTGAAAGCCAGTAATGTACAGTCGTTGGTTAAAGTACTGCATGGATTCTGAAGTCAGACTGTCTGGGCTCAGGTTCTACTACTTACTGGTCTTATGACCTCAATTAAATTCTCTGTGGCACTGTTTCCTCATCTTTAAATCAGAGATTAATATAGTTCCTTCTTCATAGGGTTGAATGTCAAGAGCTTAAAACAGTGTCCTGGAACATAATAAATGTTCTCAGTGTTAGCCATTATTATTGTTGTTGCAATAGTCTAGGAAGAGTACGCCATCTAGTGGTAGAATACCTTAAACACCTCACAAGTCTTAAAGGAAGCATCCTAACATCACTGAGAGTATCATTCACAGTCCCCCACCTTCCATATTAAACCCCCTAAATGGCTTAGAGTGAGGCAAAAAAAAAAAAAAAAAGCATTCTAAAAAAACCTGATGGCTCTCATTATGTTTAACTTACTAACTCCTGAGTCAGGCATAACAATAAGGTAATGAAGATTAAGTTGATGATAAATTGTAGTTGCCACAAATATAATAAATGTCAAGTATTATTTAATATTTGTTCATTTTCTCTGTGGATTCAGTGTTTTTCTTTTTAATTGGCATAAAGCTATCAATCTATCTTTTTAGCAATATAAAGTTTCAAAAAACAATTTTCCTTACCTATATGGTAAATAACTCTAAGATTAGGCTATGAAAGGGTATATGGGAGTTACTGGAATTGAAGAATTACTTCTAAATTGTTCTGTTCTTCATCAAAAAGACCTCAAAATGTTAGAATACAAGATTCTCTGAAAATGCATTGGATATTACAACTCTATTTTGAACAGACAGGAAATGCAGTGTTTAATATAAACTAATCAAATCATTTTTGAGCAATGTGATTATTTGCATTTAAAAATATTTAAAATATTATTCTAACATATCTATAATAATATATACATATTGGTCCTGATGTATAAATTCTCCAATCACAATAAAATGAACAGAACAACTGGTATTTGTTTTACGTGCCTAAATAAGAATATTTATGTATAAAGAAAATTTAATACATTTAAAACAAAGATGTAATTATATTCTCAGTTTAGATGTAATATTCTTCTAGAAATATTCCCAGCATAACAGTCCAGAAGTAATCTCTCACCTGTCTGATCTCTCACAGCACCAAGCTTATGTCACACACTGCCTTCTATTATAGTAACCTGTATGTGTGTCTTCTCTTTTCTGTCTGGTTATAAGTTCCTCGAAGGGAGAGACTTTGGCTAATTCATGTTTGGACTTACCACTGCATGCATCATTCTGCTATGAGAGTAAGCAGTTAATTTTGCTCAATGAAGGAATCTATTGAAATTTACATTCAAAGTGAATGTCATACTTAGCATCAGAACCTAAGATTTGTCCACACTTTTTTTAATTCATTAAATTGTATTTTCTAAATATCTTGTGAAGCTTTTAAAATGCTTAACTTTAAGCACTTTGAAAATACTGTTTAGTTCAAATGTATCAATTTTCTAAAATTTTAAATTATTTTTCTTAACCTAATGATGCTACACTTTCTGCAAAGAAATTGTGTCACCGTTACTTTTAGCAAACTACCAAAAATTCAGCTTCCAATTCCTACATTTTGTCATAATTCTATGAATCTATCATGTATAATGTTTGAAAACATACCTTGAATTCCTCTTCTGGAGCAGTCCTTTCATACTTCTACCAATAGTAATACTTGTAAAGACACGTTTTTCCCTTACTACTATCCTTCTGCTTCCCTTCCCTGTCATCCCCCAACTTCCTCAAATGCTTAAGCTGTGCTGCTGATTGCCTTCATCCCCACAGCAAAACCAACTCATTCACCTTAGAGGCAAAGGGCTGATAACCGCTAAATGTGAAAGCCTGATGTGGGGTCCCTATCCTTGATTTCATACCAGATTCGCTATTGTAATACCCCCAAATCTCTGTTTCCACAAGTATAAAATGAAAGTAGTTGGAATTTGTTTCCTGAAATCCATTCCTGCTGAGGTTATCTCCCTTAGGGATGTATGCAGCCATATGCATCACTAATTGATTTTTATGTAGCACCTGAGATAATTAATGAACTACTGTAATCTCAATAGCTACGCATTTCATTAAACAAATATTAATTGAACGCTTACTGTGTGCCAGTTTGAGGTGCTTGAAATATCAATGATTGCAGAAAACCTATTAAGTGATATGGAAGAACTGAAGAAAAGACAACTAAGGGGGTTAAGGAAGACCTCAAAGAGGCGATCTGTCTCTTGAACACAGAAATTCCTCTAGGTTGGGATGGAGTACTAAATCCTCTTTACGTACAACAGCAGCGGTGTTGAGTGTTTTTAGCCACTGAAGGCTGGCTATCGCAGGACAGGTGTGCACAGGCAGTCACAGTGCTTACCCCAATTTGACATTACGTATGATTGCTTGATTAACGCGTCTCCTTCGCTAGACCCAAGTTCCAGGAGGGCAGGAAGAGTCTCTGTTTCACCCACCATTGTCCTCTTGGAGTCTAACACGCTACATGTTTGGCATTTAATAAATTCTTAAGAATACATGAATAAAGCATTTGCCCCTGAGATTAAAATATGTCATTTACCAAACATCTTCAAGAAAGAAAGTCTTCCGCTAAGAGAAATCCAGTGCTTTTCCTCTTCTCAAGGAAATCGACTCCTGCAGCCCACTCTCACCTTCACACCTCGGGACATCTAGGAATTACAAGTCCCGTGGAGTCACCGATTCCAGTGAGCAAGGAGATGGAGCTGAGCTAACAACTGCCCGAAAGCAGACGCCAGGATTCTCTCTGGTCCACGGCGCTGCCGCCGACTCAGGCCGTAATGCTCAGAAACGTGATATTTGGAAGTTGTGGAGATGGGGAAGGGGGAAACAGAAAGAAAAACAATCTGATTAACTTTAAGACTAACAAGGGAGGAAATAAAACAAATCCAATAAACAGGGAAATTATATACCACAGCACACGACTAACGAGCAGAAATGCCCAGTACATGCGCAGTACAGCTCACTGGACCACCCGCCCCGAGCCTCTCCTAGGCGTAGAGGTAGAGCGCCCTCTAATGGCGGCCGTAGCCTCGCTTCGCGGTTCGGTCACGTATGGCCGCCCAAGTTCGCCATAGTAGAAACAGACATCTCAAGAAAAGGCTCTACGGAACGGACCTTCCTGCACATATTGCTCCTACACGGAAGGATTTTATTCACCGGAAGCAACTGAGGTTAAAGGGCACAGCGAAAAGGAAGGCGCTATTAATATAACTAGTCCTACGAAACCGAACGGAAGTTCTTGTGCACATGCCAAAGAGCATTTTGGGAGCCGGAAGAGACGGAAACTCTTTAGCCGACCCAACAGCCGAAAAGTCGTGTGGCTGTCGAGCGCCCTGCTGTTTAAAGCGGAGGGTTCTGGAGTGCGCGGTGTGAGCCTCAGAGTTAGAGGTATCCGAACCCCCTGCGTTGGTGTAGAACCTGAGACCGCGTGTGAGCCATGGTGGGGAGATCCCGGCGGCGCGGAGCGGCCAAATGGGCAGCAGTGCGAGCCAAAGCAGGACGCGCCCCGGCGGACGAAAATGAAAATAATTTAGAATTGCCGCCTTCGCCAGGAGACTCCAGCTACTACCAAGATCAGGTAGATGATTTCCATGAGGCACGGTCACGGGCTGCGTTGGCTAAAGGCTGGAACGAAGTAGAGAGTGGGGACGAGGAGAATGGTGATGAGGAGGAGGAGGTGCTAGGTCTAGACATTGCCGACGAGGATGAGGAGGATGAGGGGGATGATGAAGATGGAGCTAGTGCAGGGGATGAGGATAGCGATGGTGATGATGATGGTGGTGGGAGCTCCGTGCAGAGCGAGACTGAAGCCTCTGTGGATCCCAGTTTGTCTTGGGGTCAGAGGAAAAAACTTTACTATGACACGGACTATGGTTCCAAGTCCCGAGGCCGACGGAATCAACAAGAGGTAGAGGAGGAGGAAAGAGAAGAGGAAGAGGAGGCACAGCTCATCCAGCGACGCCTAGCACAAGCCTTGCAAGAGGATGATTTTGGGGTCAGCTGGGTAGAGGCCTTTGCAAAACCGGCGCCTCAGGTGGATGAGGCCGAGACACGGGTTGTGAAAGATTTGGCGAAAGTTTCAGTGAAGGAGAAGCTGAAGATGCTGCGGAAGGAATCACCAGAGCTTTTGGAGTTGATAGACGACCTGAAAGTCAGGTTGACAGAGGTGAAGGACGAGCTGGACCCGTTGCTACAGTTGGCAGAGCAGGGAATTATTCCACCCGGAAAAGGGAGCCAATACCTGAGAACGAAGTACAATTTGTACTTGAACTACTGCTCCAACATTACCTTTTATTTGATCCTGAAAGCTAGGAGAGTCCCTGCTCATGGACATCCTGTCATAGAAAGGCTTGTTACCTACAGAAATTTGATCAACAAGCTATCAATTGTGGATCAGAAACTGTCCTCTGAGATTCGTTATCTGCTCACACTTAAGGATAGTGCTGGGAAGAAAGAACTGAATCCAAAACCAAAATCCACCAAGGCCAAGCCAAAGTCTGCTTTACAGACTTCTGCTGTCTCTGCTGTTACAGAGCTTTCTGATGATTCTGATTTTGATGAAGCATCTGCACTGGAATACTATAAAGAAGTAGAAGACAGGCAAAAGTTAAAGAGAAAGAAAGAAGAAAATAGCACTGAAGAACAAGCTCGTGAAGATCAAAATGCAAAGAGAGCCATTACCTATCAGATTGCTAAAAATAGAGGACTTACACCAAGGAGAAAGAAGATCGATCGCAATCCCAGAGTGAAACACCGGGAGAAGTTCAGAAGAGCTAAAATTCGCAGAAGAGGCCAGGTTCGTGAAGTTCGTAGAGAAGAACAGCGTTATAGTGGTGAATTATCTGGCATTCGAGCAGGAGTTAAAAAGAGCATTAAGCTTAAGTAGTTTTTGGTTAGCTTAAGTGTTTTGGCATAATCTTGGATCAATAAATATTTTAAAATAAGTGATTGTGTTAATGTATAATACTTAACCTTAGATTTTAACAATTCTTAGCAGGGAAACTTGTGCTTACAACTCAATTTACGTGTCCTGTGTATTAAGAATGAGGGAAGTAATATAAAGCTACTTGGGGAAAGAGATGGCATTGAAAAATTCTCCAATATTTTAGCAAGTAGTAAGGTAGAAAACTCCCACTGCTAGTTATGGGGTGGTAATTGAACTTAAAACTTTAGACATAAGGTGAAGAGAATGCACCTTAGGTAATCACCCTATTTGTGAGATAGCCTATAAAGTAGTTCTTTTCACTTACCTAATAATTCTTGGGCAGGATGGGCTTAATATTAACTTAGAATTTTGTACATTTTGTATGTTGAAAGTTTAGGGATGAAGAACTTTGATTAAAAGATAAAGGAAGAGATATGCCTTAATTACATCAATTGCATATATTTTCTAATAGTCTTTCATGTGATAAATAGGGTAAAAATTTCATTTTCCCTTCTGTACTGGTGGCTTGTGGTGGTTGCTGTTGGTATCTACATAGTCCATTTGCTGAAAATATGGTAGGATTACAACACTAGGTAAGTGGAAACTTCAAGTGATGACAAAATTACATTTTTTCCTTACAGTTACTTTGGTGTATATAGTAGAGGGAGGATCTTGAGATGGGGAACTTGACAGATACTTAGGATAACTAATATGATGCCAGGGAAGAAAATGAAGGAGACAACAAAAGAAATATATACTTTTTTATCACTGTTCATTAAACTTTTACTGTTTAGCTGCTGAAGATGCAGAGATGATCAGTGGTTAATATTTATCAAACACTTGCAATATACCAGTTGTGTGTCACCTCTATTTAATCCCTACAGTAACTTTGTGAGGTGTTCTCTTTCACAGGTGACTGTGCTCCAGCACAGAGATGTTAACTTTTTAAAGGACACATGCTTGGTATTTGAACCCAAGCTGGTTTAAAATGAACACTCATTCTCAACCTCTAGGCTACAGATGCTTCCTCAGAGTAGCATACATGCCAAATTATTTTACCTTGTTTTCTTATAAATAAAAGTAGTCTGGAAATAAAAGCTAACACCAAGTGCTTAATAAGGTACTTTTCTAAGCACTTGATCTACTTAGTTCGTTATTCCTCACAATAACTCTATGGTAAATTCTATTATTACCCACACGTCAAAGATGAGGATACTGCAGCAAAAAACTAACTTTCCCAAAGTCACATAGCTATTAAATGCTAGAGCCAGGATTTCAAACCAGCCTTTCTGTCTTCAAAGCCCTATCCTTTACTTACTTCTGTTATAGTAGAAAAAGTATAGGTTTGGCAGTTAATTTGCCAGTGTGATTGTGAGTTAATTACTTGATCTCTGAGTTTCATTTTATTTACCTGTATGATGTTGCTGTTACAGCTACAATGAAGGTGGAACACAACAGTGGTTAAGAGCAGAGTCTAGTTACATTACCTGAGTTCCTAACACAGTTCCATAACTTGTAGCTATTATTTTGGGCGATTTACCTCTCTCTCTCTTCTCAGCTTTTTTTAGGTGAATTGTAGCTAATGTTTGTATAGTGATTCCTATTCATTACAGTAACAGAATAAAGTGAAGTCATATTTGTAAAAATGCTTGAGAAATTAATATCCTAAATTTGGCAGTGGGAAGGAGGGGAGCATTGGTTGAGCACATGAAAAAATATAGACAAGCTGGGACAGGGAAAATACAAGGAAATTAAGTTGAAGGTTGAAAGTAGTTGGTGTTCTGTGTCAAATCCCTGCCATATGTATGAAGTGGTGAGAAAAAAATGTAAAAAGAAAAACCTTACATTTAGTAAATTGGAAAAAGTAAGCCTACTTTATATTCCTTCGGAGATCTCACACTATAAATATTAATTCATTGTGTAGCTGGTACTATCCTATTTTATAAATAGAAAAAATAAAAGATAAAAGCTTTATCTGATGTGAATTAATAAGAACTAAGCAGTTCCTGGATTTAATATTTAAATCCTCCAAAATTTTGTATTTATTTAACAGACCTTTTAAAAGCACTGAGATGTGTTGGATACTGTACTACTTATGAATAATAAATTACTACTTATAATGATCATTTCTTATAGATTCCCTTTGAACTCTGAAGAACTTCATGGATAAGAGTTCCAATAAAGTAGATTACTGGTATCAGCCGTCAATGCAAAACTAGTTTTATGGCAGTATTTAGGCTACTGACAGCTACGGAAAATTAAAGTAGAAGAAAACATCAGATTAGTGATACAGTGACTCACCCACTGACTCTCCCACTAGCTGGCTGACTGGCTTTGGACTATTCAGTGTCTTAAGCCACAGTTGCTTACCTGTTAAACAAAAGAGTTAAGTTCCTCTTAATTTTTGTGTAGATATGAATTTTATTTGCTTATGGGACTCAAACTACTTAGAAACCAAAGTTTTTGGCACACTGGAAAATTACTTTTTTGTAATCTTAAGGATAAAAACGAGCCTTAATTTTTTTAGACTTAAAAAAAGCTTTATTGAGGTACAACTGACACAAAATTAACTGCATGTATTTAAAGTGTACAATTTGAAAAGTTTTGACACGTGTATTCCGCTGTGAAACCATCACCATAATCAAGAAAATAAAAAAAAATCTTTGTTCGAGTTCCACGTAATAGCAGTGGGTTTGGTTTAGGGCCAGCCCAGCTTCACTTCCTAGGTAAAATGAGAAGCCAGTGTGGGTGGGAAGTGGAGTCAGGATGGAAAGACTAGTAAGAGCAGAAGCCTGAGGCTGAAAGCATCTGCCTCTAAGGCAGCAGGGAATGAAAAGGCCAGTCCAAGGAGGCCTGTCTTTAATAATTCCAATGACTTCACATATCTGAGAAAACATTTGATATATATGAGAGGAATGGCTGCAGTGCTCATTTTTCCTTGTTGGGTGAATGAAGTAAAAAAGTTTTAAATTAATATGTTAAAGTAACATTATTAAAATAATTCAGGAAATGTGAAAATCAGTGTAATTTACATCTCAGTGATCACAATGAACACATACCACTGTTTGAATAGTAGATGGTCCCAAAAAACATGTAGGATTCAACTAGAATTTCAAAGTGGTTTCAGCTATTCATTTTTGAAAACAAAACAAAAAGTTTAAATTTGCTTCATAGTGAAGCCTTACATGACAGTATTAAGAATAAATATTTGTTAAACTGCAAAACAAAACCCTGGAGGAAAGTAATCATAACTGGTAAAAATGTTCTGCCTAAAGAGGCAATATAGGATAATGGTTAGTAGCTTGGATTCTGGAGCCAGATTAAGTTCAAATCCCACTTCTACCACTTACCAAGTGTCTGTGATCTACTTATGTTATAACCTCTCTGTATTCCAGTTTCCTCACATATTTTACTTATCACTTCAGTGGGTTTTTGGACTCCGTGAAACCAAGAGTCCATAGACCTATTAGGAAACCCTATACTACCTTTTACCCCTAGGCATTGCCTAATGTGACTTGTGTTAACATATATTAGGAAATTATTTTACCAGGTTGGGGAGAGGATTATTATTCAAAGTAAACAAATGACTGAGAAGTACTGAAGAACTGTATTAGCACGTAAGTTTTTTTAAATATTTACTGAATGAGCTGTTTTGGACATACTTAAGATTTTTAATCACACCATACCTAAACATACATAAAACAGAAAACATGCAAAATAAAATTTTTCCTAAAACTTCAATTCAACTTCTCAGTCACTTCTCTTCAGGGTCCCTGATTGTCCACAGAATCAAAGAATTTTGGTGAGATCTTAAAAGGAGGAAAGGAGTGAACAAGGGGGCGGGTTACTAGTAGAGGCATAAATCTGTTGTGTGTTGTAAAAAGGAGAGACCCAGAGATGTCAACTTTGGGAATAAAATCAGGAAATGTAAGCATTTCTTAATTCATTTAGCTAACATTTATTAAAAGACAAATTATTAAAATATATTCCTTACTTTTGAACTTGGGATAGAAACATTAAAACTGCAGCAATAAACTGCTTAAATAATTAGGATGCTATGGGACTTCATAATGTAGCTCTTCTGTAGAAAGGACAGAAAAGGTCTCAAAGAAGATGAGTAGAATCTTGGGGAAAAGGGATGGGAACAGCAAGGTGAAGAAGGCCAAAAATGTTTATCCAAAGGCAACAAGGTTATCAAGGTTTTCGGAGAGGTACTTCTGGGGTGTGGGTAGGAGTGAGGGGTGGTAGGAAGACGATGTTGGAAAGGTAGGGATGGGTTCTCGGTAGTTAAGGAATTCAGATTTTATCCCAGACATGGAGAAGCCAAAGTTTTTATGGAATGCATGATACAATCAGTTAACCTTTCAGAAGAGTAAAACTACTTGTTCTAGCTGCTATTGAGCAACTGAATTGGAATGGGTAAAAACCAAAGGCAGTGAAACCAGCTACGAGTCCTTCACAATAATATAAGCAAGAAAAGATGAAGGTTAAAATTAAAGCAGACATTGCTTGCTGATACATCCTTAATCAGAAGACCAGCTTCTGTCAGAGGTGTCTACGCTTTTTTAAAGAACAAGTTATTGTATATTTTTGTGTTTTATTGTTCAATAGTAATCTTTTAATTCTTATTTCATTCTTTCCTCTTTGATTCTTTAATAACTTCTGACATTGAAGACTGACTTTAATTTTTATTTTATTACACTATTATATTACTGTACTATGTTATTTAAAGCCATGAATACACCTATGAATAAAACTGGTCATGTCACATCAAAAAAAAAAATTAGAGCAGATGGGACAAATTAAGTGACAGATTTGAGAGACAGGAAGTACAATGCAATATTCTGAAGAAGAGAGCATGAGAATTGAGACAAACTGCAAGTCAAGTCATAGAAGTTAAGTTAAAGCAAACAGCCAAATACCTTCAGCTATACTATTAAAATACTAAACACTAAACAGACACACAAAAAAAAATTATAATAAGCTCCTCAAGGGTAGGTATTTTGAATTCTCCTTCCCGACAGTATACACAAGGAACACAACTTTCCTGATAGATCTTCATTTATGATAAGATACAATTACAAAATAAACTATTAATCAAAATAACCCTGCAACATGTTTTATTTTCTATTATAAAAATAACATTCGTTATAGACAATTTGCAAATACAGAAGAGTAGAAAAATGGAAAATTATATCCATATTTCTTACACGGAAAGAAAACTGCTATTAAAATTTGACTTAGACTAAATATATTGCTTATATTTCTGAAGAATATCTAAAACATGGAGAGGAGGTATAAATTGACTAAATATTTTGGTAATTAATGGTTTGGAAAAATAAGTTATCATTAACAATAGTCATCAAAACCTAGCAATTCAGAAGTGAAAAATAGTGGATTCTTAGGGCTTTCACATTGAAGCATTATATTAAATATAATTTTCTGCATTTATTAAAATTAGAAGTTTAACATTAAGTATTAAGAAACTGAGTGTCTTGTTTTCAAATAACTTTTCCTAAGTACCACAGATTGTAAACCAAAGGGCACACAAAAACCATTACTTTAGAATCACAACGAACATATGTACGATACTGGAAAACAATAACCAAAGTGTTATCTTTCTCTGATCACAGACTCAAGAAGCCTATGCTAAAAGTATATTATCATCCATGACACTGACCTCTAAAAAGTTTTGCAATGTATTTAAGTATCCATCCTTAAGATCACCAAATAGTTTCAAAAATGCAAGTGTGGATAACAAAAATAAAATGCAGATAAAGTTAAAAAGCATCAGTTGTTTTATTTCACAAGGAAATTAATGGATCTTGATTCTTCTTATAGTGGCTGAGATTCTGTCACTTTAAAACAGTATAGGAAAATATTCTGTGCATTTTTAGGAAGCAGCAACGTGTTCAGGCTTGTTTTTATAATCTTGGCTTCTGTAAAAGTATGTAGCAGCTGAATCAGCCCTTGATGTCACTAGAGTTTATGCACAACTGTGAATACTTTATTGATTCAAAAGCTAAAAGCATAAAAACCTAGGAACTTAGAGTATCATCCACCTTTAAAGAAAAACTCATACAAAGCTTTGCCTGTAAGTTTTAAAGGAGTGATATTTCAGGTGATTTTCTGTATTCATTATACTGCTACTTAATGACAAAAAACAAATAGAATTGTTTTAAAGATATAATTCTTAGAGATTTCTACATGCAAAACAAAAGACTCACGTAAGGACAGTTGTTACATAATTCATCTGCAATTTTTAGTTTTTCTCTTCAAGGTATTTTACAGTTTGCTATTCCTAAAAGACAAACGTTTTTTACCAACACCCTCATCCTCACCCTCACCAAGACAGAACCAAAAGAACTCAATAAACTTCCAGAATGCTGAAGATACGACAAAAACCTTCCCCCAATTAAGTTTTTTTTAATTTTAAGTTTTACACTAGCTGTTTTGCCAAAATAATAAAATAGCTAATAATAATTAAGAATTTAAATCTATGCTAGGCCCTTCTTAAAAAGCTTCACTTATATTTCCTACTTAACCCTCACATTATCTTTGTAATAAGTGATGTGATTTTCATTTTACAGAAAAGGAAACAAGGCTCAGACAAATAATTCAAGCAGTAGGGCTACAATCAACAGGTGAAACGTTAGAAACTGAAAAGCTACTAAGAAATCCTTGAAGACTGCTTGAAGTTGGCTTCTTTTAAACATCTATTCTAATACTTTTGTTTAAACGATTTGGTGAAAGAGACTATTATAAGTTTCATGGTAATTTCTGGTAGTAATTTCAAGAGAGATTTATGGGGAATAATAACAATAAAAAAAAGTTTTATTTTCCTTTCAGAGAAGTATAACTTCCTTTACAGAGGGAGAGGCCTCACAGAGAAAGAGGGAAAAGCAGATGGGCAAAATGCTACCAAGCACAACAGTGATTTTTAATTATAAGTCAACATGGATTCTATGCCAGCATTTTGCAACACGAACACAATGGTAATACGCTAGGAAGAACAGGAATACGCTAAGAGAAACCAGGGCAAAGAATAACGATAGTAACTGGAAATTGTCTTTACTAAACAAAAAGAATGTTTACTTAAGGTAATTTTTATTGATTAAAATGTAATCATTAATTAAAATATTCGAAATAGCAACAGTAGCCAATTACTAACGAGACACAGGCATTATGAAAGTGAAAACTCTCGACCTGTAATAGACCCCCGTGCATACTCTCAAGCATACCCAGAGTACTAGAAAACCAGGGAGTTAATATACAAGATTTCAATACAACGCACATACGACAGGGAACAAAAGAGGTGGTGGAAGGGAGATCACCTGGGGTTTCGCACATATAAAGCTTATGAATTAAAATCGTGAATCAACGGTTTAAGTTCCAAGAGAAAGGCAACTTATACAGTTTAGTACTCGGGGTGGGGGTGGGGGTTCCTCTTTAAAATTAGCTTTCGCCTCTTCAGCAACCCGGATCTTGGTGCCTTCGTGCTAGGGATGAAGTTAGGCGGTTACACACAAAAACACCGCTAGATACTTCACCAGGTCTACCACCTTTCAAGCACCACGAGGACAAACACACCTGACCGCTTAACAGGGCCGTGCCGGGGGCGGGTAAGGACCAGCCACCCCCAGGCACCCGACACCGTCTCCTCCCCCAGTGCCAGGAGGATGATCGGCCCTGCCGGAGGGAAACGGAAGGTGGGGAAGAGGGAAGAGGAGGACGCTGCCCGCTAGGGGAGCCCGGTGGCAAGCTGGGGGCTGGGGCGGGAGGGGCTGTCAAGAGGAGGCAGTCGGTAAGGAGGCCGCGCCGTCGGGCGGGGCCTGTCCTCCAGCTGGCTCGGACCCCGGCGGGGCGGGCTGTGGGCCGAGTGGTGGAACCCAGGCGCCGATCGCGGCCGAAGAGAAAGGTGGCGGCGCTGACGGGACAGGGCGGCGGCTTCTCGCTGTGATCCTTGGCTCCGCTGCCCAGGCCCGGGCGCGAGTAGGAGGCGAAGGAAGGACCAAGCATGGCTGAGACCCCGCCGTCGCCCACAGCTGGCGCGGAAAGTTGCAACGAGGAGCCTGTGAGAGGCGAGGAGCAGCGACCGAGAGAGCCACGCCGCCCTCCAGCTGGGGGCGCGGACCCAAAGGGCAAGGCGGGGCCGCCGCTCTCCTACCCCGCCGGGCAGTCTGAGCCGGGTTCGCCGGTAGCCGCCCCCTTCTTCCTGCTCTACCCGGGCGATGGAGGTACCGGCTTCGCAGCGCACCCACCGCCGCAGCAACAACGCGTCTGGAGGACCCCGCCGTCACCGGGTTCCCCACTGCCGTTCCTGCTGCTGAGCTACCCAACCGGCGGCGGCGGAGGCGGCAACAGCAGCAAGCACCGTGAGTGCGGCGTGGGACTGGGAACGCCGACCGGGAAGAGGGATTCGGCCCGGGGAGGGCCGGCCCGGCCCCCGCGGAGCTCCGCCTCCCACTGGGTCTCAGGGGTCCGTCACCCAGCCGGGAAGCGGTGGGAAAGGGGCCGACCCTCCGGGAGCGCCTGTCAGGGGCGCCGGGGGGCGGGTCGCAGGGAGCAGCCGCCGTCCGGGCGAGGGATTAATTACCGCCGAGTCACCTCAGGCCGCGGGCTCCGCGGGGCCTGGCATCCCCGCCCCTCACGGGCGGGGCCCTGGTCTTCTCCAGCGTCCCACGTGCTCGGCGGGGGCGATTGGCTGCCCGCCCGCCGCCACCCGGGTCCCGGGCTGGGAGGCTTTCCCGCTGGAGTCCAAGAGGGGGCGGCACCCTGAGCCCCCGCAGCTCCCCGCCTGCTGCGGGCTCCCGGCGCCGCGGTAGGCAAGTAGGTGTGGCTGCTGAGCAGCTGGCCCGGCGGCCTCGGTTGTACTACTTGTTTTTTTCCTGTGGGTTCACTCCATATCCGTAAATATTCATCTCCCGAAATAGGAAGAGAATCCGGGAAGGGTGCGCGACCTGACGGGAAGGGAATGTGTGGCTTTGGAGGGACACCTCTCCAGGATTCTGTCGTTTGTCGGGAAGAGGCCTCTCTAGCTTTGAAAACCACGGTCACGAGAGCCCTCTGAATGCCTCGGACCCCACTCGGTGCTGTGTCAGTCACCAGGTACTGATTACTGCTTGCAATGAGCAGGGCCCTAGACTTAAGCAATGTGTGTAAGAAGAAAACTCTTGGGGAGTGTTGTATCTGTTTTAAAAGACAAGACCTTATTCTGTGAAATGTAACCGACGATACAAGGCATAATACAAGTATCAAATAGTTTGCTGTCGGAGTTCTCAAGAGAGAGGGAGAAACTTGTGTGAGGTATGAGGGGAAGACTCGATGGCTCTGTATAGAGATTTTTTTTTTAAGCATCGAAGCAAATCCAGAAAAAAGATGAACGATTGTTGAATATTTCTTATGTGCCTGTGCTGTGATTATCATCGTTAATCCTCACATGAGGAAGCTGAGTATGATTGATTTGTCTGAAGTAACTTGGCATAAGAGAAGGAATGGAGTTGACTCAGATTGCTTGTATACCAATCTTTGCTCTTTTTATCTTCTCTTGCTCTTTAAGAGAACACACCAGTCCAAAACTGTGGAATAGATCATCTCAAGTTAACCATAAGGGTCTCTTGGATTTAGCTGTAGGTCATATAGTGTTGCCTTCTCTTTATTACTTCCCCAGAAAGTGGGCCACAATGATCAGTGACCAAGAGCCTTAGTGAGACCTAGTTTGTGTGTTGGAGCGGACTTCACTAATCTCCAGATGGGAGGGTTTAACTTTGGCAGAAATCAATCTTTGTGTAGCAGCAGAAGTAAAGATAACAATACTCTCAATGCTACTTTTCATTTTCTGCAGAGTTTGTTTTCTACTTTGCACTTTATGCAGTCTCTTTTTTCCTCCTTAAAATTGTATGTTTCTTATGTAATCTGCTTATTAACCACATCATTATAGAATAAACAAGATATTTTTATCAGTTCTTTTAACTCTATATTAATGGTTGTGGTACAAGGCTTGATGTAGAAGAATTTTTAAACCATTGCCCAATATCTATTGTGGGGATTATCTGAATTTCAGTTATTTATTTGATTCCTTCCTACTTATCAATGGTTGACTTTATTTTTTGTGTTGTTAGAAAATTGGGGCCTAATCAAGATGAGGAACAGAAGACAACCTAAAGTTTCATAAATGTGATATTTTGGTCCCTACCTTACAACACTAGCAGATGTTAGCTCGTAAAGTTGTGATATTTCCTCATGGTCTTTATTTCAGTAACAGTTTATTGGTGCCCAGGAAAAACATGTGTCCCACTTGCACTACTTTTAAAAAGACTACCGTCACTGAGATAATATTATATTAGTAAAAAAATCACTGAAGCATATCTTACTCAAATTTGAAATTGGCTTAAAATAGTTCCTGGTTTGGACTGTGAGCTATTATTTTCACCTGTTATTCTTATTTGTACTTTGGAACCCAGTGTTCCAGTTTGCTAAAAGCTGCTGGAATGCAGTATACCAGAAATGGGTTGGCTTTTTCAATGGGGATTTATTAGGTTACAAATTTACAGTTCTAAGGCCATGAAAATGTCCAAATTAAGGCATCTAGAGGAAGTTACCTTCTCGGAGGAAAGGCTGCTGGCATCCAGGGTTCCTCTGTCACATGAGAAGGCACATGGTGACATCTGCTGGTCCATTAGTCCCAGGATCTGTTTTCAATATGGCTCTTTCTCTCCAAAATGTCTCTGGGCTTTTATCTGTTAGCTTCTCTGAGTTACCTGTCTTATCCTCTTATATAGTACTCCAACAAGGGGTGAAGACCCACCTTGAATGGGCTGGGTCACATCTCAATAGAAATAGCCTAAACAAAAGGTCCCACCCACAATAGGTCTGCCCCACTAGAATGGATTAAAAGAACATAGTCTTTTCTGGAGTATGTAACAGATTAAAACCAGCACACCAAACGTACTTGGAAAAAGGAATAACCTAGATATTAATAAAAGTAATTTTGTATTGCTGCCCTGCAGAGTCAGTGGAATCTTGTCTTCTGTAATGTACTTGGATATCAGAATGCTGGATATATACTGACTCTATTTGAGAAACCTGAGACCAAGCAGTTTTAAAAAGACTTTGCATTTCAATTACCAAGACAGTACATGGATTCAACCTCAACGCCCGTTGAATATTATGGTGATGGATTTGTCCCTTCAGCAACCCAATTTTTTTTAATGGTGGTAACATATACATAATACAAAATTCGCCATTTTAACCATTTCAGCACCCAATTTTTTTTTAATTCAGTTTTATTCAAACACATGCACATAACATACAATCATCTATGGTATACAGTCAGCCATTCACAGTATGATCATCTAGTTATGCGTTCATCACCACAATCTATTTCTGAACATTTTCCCTACATCAGAAAGAATCAGAACAAAAATAAAAAATAAAAATGAAAAAAGAACACCCAAACCATCCCCCCATCCCATCCCATTTGTCATTTAGTTTTTATCCCCGTCTTTCCACTCATCCATCCATACACTAGACAAAGG
>PVKY010005695.1:0-17022 GCA_004027775.1 Bradypus variegatus
GCCCATCCAGGGACTCGGCCAGGCCCTGGACCTGGGACCCGCCCCGCACTGCATCTGCCTCCGCGCAGAGCGCAGAAAGGCCGCCGTGCAGCTCTCCAGCCTCGTTCCGCCCCCACCGGGGGACGCAGCAAGTCAAGAACCGCCGCCCTGCGCCCATCTCTGATGTTCAGTGGCTCCCAGCACGCACCCTCCAGGCAGAGCCAGGCCTCGGGGGCAAGGCGATGAGTGACGGAGACCCCCATGGACTCAGGCTTCTGGAAGGCCAAGCCCTCAGAGGAAAGAGTGCGGCGAGCATGAAGGCCGGGGGAGGGGCGCGGAGCAGCGGGCAGGCAGCCTCCCTGCGGGAGGAAGCGGAGTGTTTTGATTTTAAAGGATCAAAAAGAAAGGGCATCAGAACTGTATTTTGGACACTTGTCTGTTCCCTGAAGTGATTCTAAACCAGAAGGCAATTATAGATCTTTGCAACTAAAAGACAAAAAGCAAGAGGACCTAGATAAACTCTAAAATGCATGAAAATTCCAAATACACCCGCTCACACGGCAAGCATGCTTTATGGAAATGTTCTCTATAACAAACATTAATGTAGATGTATTTTATAAGCCCCGTTTTAATGAAGCCATTTTCTCTCCTTGCCTCTGCTCACCTGAATTCTGTCTCCTCCTTGGTGCACGTTGCCTACATCCACCGCCATCACCCCACCCCAACATCCATCACCTTTCCTTGACTGTCGCCCAATGTGGGCTCCCCACATCCACTCTGCTCCCCCAAGCCATTCTCATCTAAACAGGGGTGGACCGCCTCGGTGGCCGGCTCAGATCTTCGCCCAGCTCTCCCTGCTCCAACCAGTCTCCCACAGCCTCTGGCTTCCCTGCCTCGCCACGTCCCCTCTCTCCTCTTGACCAGTGCCCTTGGCAGCCCCCCAGCCTCTCTGTTCCAGTGCGGGGCCTCTGCTCACTGCTGTCCCTCTGCCCTCGCAGGCCTCCTGCCCGGCGTCGTTCTCAGCTCCGCCGCTCACCCGAGGGGGCCTTCCCCGACCAGCCCCTCTGAGGTGGTAGTGGCCTCAGCTCCGTCGCCACGTGGTTTTCTCCCTCCGTGGAACTGTTTCTGGGTGTGGCTGTTGCTTGATGGCCACGCCCATTAGTTTGTGCAATGTAGGGAGGCAAGTCTCTGAGTGTCACCATCGCCCAGCTCAGTGGAAACTTGGACTCAGTAGAAGCTGTTGGGTGAACACATCCACTCAGGAGAAGCTGCTGGCCAGAACGGGCAGCCTCTGTGCTCAGTCTGCCTGAGAACGCTTTGTCCCCTTGGAGTGTGAAGGCATGTGTCCCACGGCCGTGTTGAACTTCAAGTCCTGGAGGACTTGGGAGCTCTGCGTCCTGCCTATGCAGCCCGCCCGAGGGTCAGCACAGACTTTCTGCATTTTATCAAACATGTGCCTATGTAATATTAGAACTTCGAGGACCTTAGAGATTGCCTTTTCCATGGCCCTCCATTGACAAGTGAGATCCGGAGAAGAGAAGAGGCCTGCCCAAGGTCACAAGGGAAGTTAGTGGCCAGACCTCCTGATTTGGGGGGCAGTGCCTTGACACCACACTGCCACGTAAAAGGAATTCTAGGGAGCCACCAGAATTCTACACAGAAAGAAAGAGAGAACAGGAGAAAAGCGTCCTGAAATCTGATTGGAGATTACAGCGTTCTGGAGCTGTGGGGATCAATTCGTACTTATTCGCTGCTCAGTGCAGCAGTCGGTGAAACAGAACTGGTGCCGGCCTCCCTGTCTTCACTGACTTGGCACTTGCGGCAGTGACAGAATCTAACTTTGCTAACTCCTGACACATGAGCAATGACCTAGATCCACTGTGCACCTGCCCTTTCCGGTAGGAAACCAGGCCTCGGGGAAGCGCCGCTCACCGGCATCCTCCAAGTTACCATCGTGAGGTTGGCCAGAAAGGTGGCGAGAGCACCCAGCCTGGCCGCCAACGCCGGGGCCAGTTCCGCTCGGAGAAGAATCACTAACAGGCGATTGAGGCCGCAGACGGCACGGAATCCTGTGCGAACACTGGCCCCCCTTGGAACTGGACGCAGCCTCGGCAGGGACCCCCCAGTCAGTGCATCACCGTGGAGAGGGTCACGGCCGAGCCGCACGGGCCTCTCCCTGCTGATCCTGAACTTCTCAGAAATCAGCTGTCTCCTTTCTTAAATTTTTTAATGAAACTAATGATAATTTATTACAAAAAATAAGACTTTCTGAAGCTTTACCTTCTGAAAACACCAAGTAACTTCATCATTAATAAGATACACCAAAAGGTCAGCTCACAGAGGGGAAGAAAAACTGTATCTCAAAGTTCTCTGTAGCCTCAGCATCTAGTATTGGGCTTTACTCACCATGGAACTTTAGAGAATAATGTTAAAAGTTAGAAAGGATAAAACTGAGCTAGTTAAGGTCTAGATGGACAATTCTCGACTATTCAGCATCTATTTTCTCTTGACCGTCTGGCATCCTCCACCTGCTGCTCTTAGGAAATTTTATTATTGACTTTCAGGAAATACATAAAAGTTATAACTCACAAGCCCGTGGATTGACATAAAGCCTCGCAGAGTTATCTTTTCCTTAAAAAGAAAGTAAAAACTAAATAGAGCTTCAGGAAACAAAAATGAGAATAAAATGCAGCTTCCCTAAGCCAGATCTCGACTGGGCCCTAGCAGTGCGAGCTGAAATGACGTCCAGTTACCCTGATGGTGCTGATTATGCCCGGAGGCTTCCGCGTTGGTGACGGACCAACACTCCTCTACTGCAGTTATCCTGCTAGAGCCGGCACCTCTGCAGCCCGACCGTCTGACCTCAGGAAGGTCTGGCTTGTAAACTGGCTGGCTGTGCTCTGTGGAGTTTTGTTCAGGGAGCTGGAAAAGCTCCTGACATCTGTGAGTGCAGCCAAGGGGCTTGGCTGCGGCTAGGCCATGATTCTGAGCTGATAACCCACGACCCCCAACAGCCACAGGCCCCACCTGTCCAGAAGCCAGGCAGGATGGGCGCTTTCTGGGCAGAATGAGTCTGCAATGCGGAGGCTGTCCCAGGTGTGCAGTATCACACATGGGGCAGTCCTGGACCCAAGCTTGGGACCTGGGGCAGCACCCAGCTGCTGTCAAACCGTGACCTTCTGGCCCGAGCAGGCACCCGCAGAGGCTGAGCTGAACTGAGAACCTGATTTGAAGGTCATCGCCAGACGAACCACAACCTCTTGTCAGCTCACCCCATGCTCCATGCATCATCCCTCCAGGATGACAATGTGCACCCAGGGGACTTCGGGCTTCATCCTATGCACCTCTTCACAGCAGGCCTCATGCAGGACGGGTGCTGTGTGGCTAATAGAACAGCTGAAACAGAGTTCCAGCCCCACCTGCACCCTTGGGCCCTCTTGGCCTCATCTAATGGAGGACGTCGAGATGAAGGCACGTGTAAGACTCGCCATCTGAAACCAGCTGCTGTTTCTTGAGGCTGCTTCCCATGCGATGCTCATTCCAGGGATCCGGGACTGCCATCTCCTGTTCTCCTTCCCGGGCTGCATGCACATGGGCATTTGCTTAAATAGTAATAGATGACAAGAGGAAAATTCCAATAAAATACTCCAATATTTGACCTGCAAGATAAATTAAATTAATGACACCAAGCCTGTCATTCTTTAGGGTTGTATAGATTAACTGCTAGAAATTGTACCTTTGCTTGAAAATATTAGGGAGAAAATTCTCTATATTCTATTTCCCTTGGAACCCAGTCTCCATGCCGGGAGGAAGCCAGAGCAGCTGAGGGCACACAGCCCGCACCAGCCACCTGGCAGGTGAGTAAATGAAGCCCCAGATCCAGCCTCGCAGCTGTCCCAGCTGATGCCAAGCGGAGCGGAGACCAACTGTCCGCAGGGAGCCCTGCCCAAACTGCAGAGCCCTGAGAAAAAAGCCTGTTGTTATTTTAAGCCACTCAGTTTGGGGATGGCTTGTTGCATATCAATAGATAATCAGAAAAAAAAATCCTCCTTGTCATTATTTTACAAAGAGGAAACTGAAGCTCAGGGAGATTAGACAGCTACTCAGCGATGGCCAGGGAACTCATACTCAGGTTTTTCAATTCCAGATCACCTGCTTCTTCCACGATTAGCCATGTGGAAGGTCGTCCTGAGAAGGCACGGGCCTCTCTCCACAGGGCACGTCTGCATGTCCATCCCTGACAGCCCTGCCCCCGGCCGCTCTCAGGACCGGGTTGGACAGTGGCACTCACTCAGCCCTGCCTTTCCGGGAGCTTCCGTGGCCCCTGGGACGGGGTTTCTTCTGCTTCTGCTTTGGCCCCTTTTTCTTCTGGCTGCCGTCTTAGGCTGCCTCTGGGCTTCTTACTCTGGACCAGTCGTGTGGTAATAATGAGCCATTTTCTCGGGCACACCTGAAGCCGCAGGTAAGTAGGAGCCTCTGCTACTGGCCTGCAGAACGTGCAGGGCACAGCCCCTCCCCCACCCTGCCCCCACCATCTCTCTGCATGGAAATAAGTAACTGTCAGTCCGCATCCAGCAGCGTGGTGTGCACCTGTGCTTCTCCGCTGACACCTGTGGCATCTCTCAGGCCAGGGCAAGTTTAACAAGAAGCCGAGGAAGCTCTGAGCTTGCAGTCACTCACTTTTACAGGCTCCTTCCAAAATCAGGGAGGGGCCCTGGAATGTACATAGGCACATGTCTTTTTCCTAAATCTGCGGAATGTGGTGTCAATTTTGCATTCTTTTTCCTAAAGGAGGCCCTCCAAATCAGAACCCAGAGCACTGAACACCCCTCCCCGAGTGTGGCTTCACAGAAGAGGACCACACAGCATGGTATTGATCTCTGTTTCCACGGGAGTGGCTATTGCATTAACCCGAGATCTTAAGACGGTTCCTTCAGAGTGAATCTAAAACTCTCTTCAATTGTCAAGTCCATTGGAGCTTCTCAAAGTAAGGAATAAAATTAGGATTTCAATAACCAAACTCACAGGGGACTCTTTCTCCTCTCTCCTAATGATTACAAATTGAAGTGCTATGATACAACTACTGAGACCACTTAGAAAACACTCAAGGATTTGTAAACTTTGAGCTAGATCACTTTCAAATTAGATAATTTTTTAATTTGGAGAATATTTTAATGTCCTGGTCCAATCATTTTAGAAAATGAGCTTGATTCCTCCTTGAACTTATAAAAATTGATTATTTTTTTAAAAGGTTAAACTATACATATAGCATGTTTAAAAAAAGTGTATATTTGTGTACATACACATACGTACCAAAAACATACAGGAAACCAATGTATCAAAATGTGCTATAGCTCTCTCACGGTGGTGAGATTATGGTTGATTTTTCTTTCCTCTACATTTTCCTCTATTTTAGAAATGTTTTATAATCATTATGAGTTATGTCTTTTTTTTCAATTGACTATAATATTACTAGAAATGAGTAGGAATATATAGCTTCTTCTGAATTAAAAAAAGGTAGATAAAAACAACAAATGGGACTAGAAAACAATGTGAAGTTTAAGAAACTAAGGCAAATGGTCTGATCAATTGAGTTAAATCACAAATTCACTTTGATGGAATGTTTTGATTTCTGAAACTTTTAAATACTTTCAGATTAGGTTACTTCCTTTAAGAACCAGGTGATAAACTGAAGGAGTAATTCATTATTAATTAGGAGTCTAAGTAAATTAGAAAAACCTGAAACATGCAAGTATGGCAAGTGTTCACCAAAATAGCAGCTCAAAAGGGGGAAAGAGATAAAAAGAAAACAAAACAGAACCTGGTTGCTTAAAGAAGCTACTAAAGTAATAAAGACAAAATTATTACCTTCGCCTCAGATGTGCTTAGCATATAGACATAGGCTCCCAATTTATAAATTATGCTTCCAGTCTAAGAACAAAGAAGGGCTGGGGGGTGGGGGTGGGGCTGGGGGTACGGGGGGTGGAGAAGGGAAGAGGGGGACATGCAGTGTCCCCAAAGAAAGACAAGTTCTTATGCTTATGCCGCGTTCAGCGGGTGTGGGCCCACGGAGGGTGCATCTTGAGGTGAGGTGCGACCCGTTTGTGATTGGGACCTTAGAGGCGCTCACCAGCTGCGGCCCAGCTGAACCAGGGAGGGCCTGAATCCCTTTGACTGGAGGCCTTACAAAGAAACACCCCAGAAAGAAACAGGAGTCAGCGGAGAGCGGGGGAGGTTGGTGGAGAGCAGGAGAAACGGGCCCCCTGCGCTGCAGACACGAGCCAAGGAACCCCGAAGGTCACAGCCTCGGAATGCTGCGGACTCAGTGGAAAGCAGGGCCCTGCTGATGCTCTGACCTTGGTGATCTAGTCTCTGAAACCCCACACAATAAGTTCCTGTTGCTTCTGCCGACCGCTGTGTGGGATGTGCCGTGGCAGCCTGGCAGACCAAGGCAGGGCCGAGAGGCAAGGAAGGGAGGAAGGAGTTGGGGGGGCATTATCCCTGTGATCAATGTGACATCTATGCCCCCCCCCAGCAAAAGCTCTGAAAATGGCCAACAGTGCTCAGCAAGCAGGAAAAGATAAGCAAGTCACACACAACCACTGTGAATTAAGGCACAGACAGTGTTCTCCATGCATATTTAAATGCCCTGATTGAAATAATACAGGTTTAAAATCAAGTTACCTGTTTGGGGAAGGAGTGAGGATACTTGCTTTTTTCTCTCCCTTCTTTCTTTTAGCCTAATGCCTCCATGATTTGACAAGTGGCATTTACCAAGGCTAGTATGAGAAGAAGTGTAAAAACTCCCCGGACCGTTCTGAAAGCTCAAACCTATTTGTAGTGATAACAAATTATCCCAACAGTAGAGCATTTTAAAAGCTGCCTTAAAGTCGCTTAAATTATTTCACTAACATTAGGTACATAACTTAATTGGCTCACATCACTAGTAGCTTTCTCCTTGTTTAAACTATGAACTGGAATTCTAAAATTTTCCTCATTTCAAGAAACAAGTGACTTTCTCTCCCAAAACTCTGTGGTCATTAATGTCAGCTGAAGAAATTCATTGCACGGGGTTCTCTGAATGATAAATGATCACAGGTGACTTGTGAAAAAGACAAGCAGGTATTAAAAAGATAAGGGGGTCAAAAATGTTCTCTGTTTCATCTCTATTTATGACTATTAGCATTTCCCCTTTTTTCAGAAATGGTTACTGTAGTAGAGCCAATCCTTATGCCTCAGAAATGGATAGATCCGATATTTAGATCATAGAAATAAGTTGTTGCCTCAAAGAGATACAAGTACTGAGAAAAGATGGACATTCGCTAATATATTGTCTCGGCAGGTATAAGGGAAAAGGCCAATAGAATGACATGAGAAATGAAATGTCTAGGGATTTAAAGACAATTTCTTCCACATTTAGTGGAAACAATATTCTTTTTGAAATCAACAATGAGGAAATACACCACTAGTAAATACACAATTAGTCTTAAACCTAATTACAAAAAAATAAAACTTAGTATTCAATTTCTGCTGTGAAGTCTCCAGTGTTCTATATCCAAATCAATTCTCCCTTTTTTAAAACTATGGCTTCGGGAAGCATTTCATTGATTAAAATCATTTACTAGTCTAAACTCCCTGAACGTTTGTTTTTAAATTTATGAGAAGAGAAAACCATGGGTTTACATGGTTAAGAATAGAGAGAAAATGTGTGTAAAACAAGAGGCACAATGCCTGGCACTGAGTATTTCTGAAATGGTATCAGAAGCTTAGACTAAAAGAAAAACAACGAGTTTCACAAAATGGAGTAGTATGCTGATTCTGCAGAAGAAATTTCTGTTGGCAACACTAAAAACTGAGTTTTTCTGGTATGTGATGGATTTCTAAGTATGTGTATTTGCCTTTCTACTTCACAGGAAACCCCTCAAATAACAGAAGAGATTTAAAAATACGAATGAATCCATGGCAGCACCAGAACCTGGGAAGGAAGCCAACAGCAGACACGAGGAGGATTTCTGGGAGATACAAGGAGATGGGACTCGATGGGTGGCAAAACCTAACAGAGCTGAGCCTGTACCCTGGAAAAGGCATAAGAGGGCTCAACTCAGGGAGGGAGTGTCCCCGTCAGATCCAAGAAGAACCGAAGACCAAGACTGCAGAGCGCGGAGCACAGCCGGGCAGTGCAAGGGTGAGCTGCAGAGTTGCTGTTAGCTGGCTGGACCCGAGCCTGCGACCCGAGTCTCCAGAAGAGGGGTGCCACTGGAAACGTGCAGGAGTCACGGGGGCCGATGGGGAAGAGCACCAGGCTGCTGCTCCGGGCAACGTCGGCCCCTTCGTGCATAGGCAGCACCTGCTCTCCTCAGGCCCACTCTCCGGGCAACATGGAAGGGGCATCTGGTGGCCACGGGCACATGCCCACACTGCGCACGAGGCTCTGTAGCTGGAACCCGAATTCCCTCATGGGGGGACTTTCTCCCTTTGACTGGGGAAACCATCTCCGGCTATCATTACTTACCAATCTCAACCCTCAATTATAAATACAAATTCACCGTATTTTTGAGAAAAGCCAATACCCTGAACGAAGGTGCTGGAGCAAACCAGGGAGCTAACATCAGGGGGAAAAGTTACAGTGAGAAATAGCAGAGGTCCCTAAAATAATACAAATAGAATTTATAGAGATTTGAACAGATATCACAACCACAAACATTAATGAGGCAACTATTTAAAAGCAATTAGAGATCCAAAGTAAAAACAGATTATTTAAATGAAAAGTTCAAGTGAAAAACTAAATTTCAGAATGATACTGGCTTAAATTAGATAGTGACATGGGAGATTGTGCTGAGAAATTCTCAAGGGCAAAAAAATACAAGAGGACAAAAACATGAAAATTTTAAGAGAAAAGTTGAGTCTGTGAACAGATCCAGAAGACTTAATATCTACTTAATGAAAGAGAAGGAGGAGAAAATAACTCATGTTAACTTTTTAATGACATGATCAACCTGATGTGAAGAAAAATCTTTTGATAAAACTCAGTAATTACTCTAGAGTTTTTAAAATTATGTCTAGTTAAATACACATGAAATAGCTCTTAAGTTGATAAATGTTATCAATCAAATACCAATAATAGACATATTAGAAGCAAAATACTGAAATATTTTAAACAAAATAAAGATACCTATTATCAATGTAATTATATACTGTTATCCATAGCCAATGCAAAAGACAAAAAGTGAAATTGTTATAGCTAATGCAATAAGACAAGAAAAGAAATAAACATTAAATATTGGATGGAAACCAACAAAAAGTCATTATGAAGACCTGATACACAGTCTTCCAACCAAAATCAATGACCTTGCTAATACTGAAATAAGAAACGTGAAAAAAAGTTTCAATTCACAACTGAAGCAGCAAAGTTAAAATTGCTAGGAATAAACTGAAAAAGAAGTGTGCCAGGCCTACATGACAGTGAAGATAGTAGGACAAAATTAGTTTTATGCAAATTGAGCTATAGAATTGTTAAAATCCTCTTTATCAACTCTATAGCTTAATTGCCAATATTTTTGTTTCACTGAAATTTTTGTTTTACTGAAGTATAAGCAGATAATTAAACAAGAAATGCTGAGAAAGAATAACAAGAAGGGAGAGAATGCTATAAACTTCAGTCAGTCAACAAAATAGCAATACCATATGCTGAGAACTTACTGTGTGCTAAGTACGCTCTATACACATACACACTATGAATATATATGCACATATATGCTATATATATTTATGCTTATTCCATCCTCAGAACAAGTCTATGATTATTATCACCATTTTAAGGTCAGGAAACTGGACCTTAGAGAAATTAAATAATGTGCCTAACATTATACAGTTTAGTCTTTAAAAATCTAAAGGAATGGGGAAAGTTGCTCTGTCTTCCCTCTGTTAGAAATTGTCTCATTCAAGTTTTTGACAGGAACTCTAATCCAGTACCTGAAGTGCAGATCTTCTGTATTGCTTAAAAGAATTCTCCTGTTCTTTGATCCTTCAATGTGCAATTCATAGGACTGATTTGTTTTAATGAAAAATAGTTCAGCATATCTTCAGCACCCACAGAACCGGCATGATGAGTGAACAACAATCCGAAACACTGCCTCTCAGATCTAAAACATCTTATTCTTTGTTTTCCTAATCTTTAAAATTGGAATAGTGATGCCAAGTTTGCAAAGTGATTGCAAGAAGTAAATGAAAATAAACTGTGGTTTACACAGTTTATTTGTTAGATGAATAAATGAAAAATTCTGACATCAAACATGATTAATGTTTTAATTTTAATTCATTATTTTCCACCAATTTTATAGTTGTAACAGTAGAAAAATATAATTTAAGAGTTAATCTGCTTTCACTTACTATTATATAATAAACATTTTATCATGTTTATGTTAACATTTAACCATGATTTTGAAGGCTATATAATGTTTCACTGAGTGAAGATATCCTAATTTATGTAAGCATTTCACATCTAATATTTACTTTGGTTTTTTATTTACTTTTGTTTTTGCAATTATGTATAACACTTTTTAAGTTTGTTGATGCATGTAATTTTCTCTGTATTTCCAATTATTTCCTTAGAAAATGCAATCCTAGGAAAAGTATTTAAACACTTTTATGTTCAATGCATATGCCAGCAATGCATAAGATTTCCAGCTTCAAACTATTCACAGCTTTGGGTATTCATTATTTTAAATGACTTCTGCCAGTTCAATAGGGTCTAAACAATTGTATTTATACTGAAATTTTAAAATAATGTTCCCAGCAACAGACTGATTTTGATAAATGAGACCTTCCTTCCCTAATTCTTAAAGCAGAAAAATAAAGCAGCAGAGTCCACAGTTCTGGGTGTTGAGTGCACGTGCTCTGCCTTTAGTTTCAACATGTTATGCACAGTTGCAAGAACTTTTTAAGAAGTGTTCATACAAGTAGAACTGCAGGGTATTAAGGGAAGCTAGGATTTGGGAGAAGTACATCACTTAATTTTCAGTACTTTGGGCAAAAATCCATGTCTGACCACAGCGAGCACCCGGTCCATAGAGAGGAATCCAGACCCACAGCCCAGCGCACCTGCCCAGATCAGCCTTCCTCCATCCTTAAGAGAGAGGCTAATTAATTGCTGTCAAAAGTTGCCACAACCAACCAGAGAGAAATGAATCATGTATTTTTGTTTTCATGAGGCTTTGGTCTGAAAAGTATAATTTACTTAACTGTCATCCCATAAGCTTTGCTGTGAAAACTTGTCAAGGTCCCACCTTAGCTCCAATATTTCTTAACTCTAAGGGAGGACATTAGCAGACCCCCAAAATTCTGCATTTTGAATTTAAATGTGTTGTATTTTGCTGTATCAAAATATTGCAAAATAGAAATACTATGCTAAATATGAAAAGGGTCAGTATGCCAAAGATTCCAGTTCCTTCAAGGTAAATGAATAAAAAGGTAAGCTTGTGGGTTGCCTGTTTTTAGGTAGTTCACCCACCTTTTTTCTGGTAGTCCTGTTTAGACCTCCACGTTTCTAGGAATCATTCATTGGATTCACATTAAATAACAGCTACGAACAGGGCTTTCAAAAACCTTGCTTGAAAAAACAAGGCTATTTGTTCACCATGAAGAGTTATTAACAAATGATTACAATGTTTCATTTTACTGATTTTTAGCTTCTGTCTTCGTGTGTCATGTCTTTTAATTAAGGGTATTTGCCCCAGGAGTGTGATCTAAAAGCCTCTTTACTAAAAAACGCCTTGGTTGTCTCTCTGTTCCTCACTGATATTCTAGAGCGGTTAGACCGTATTTCCCACTTTGGTTCCTTGAGTTTCTGGCCCCTGCAGTGAGCCTTCTCCACACTCACGCTCGCCCGAAACCTCTCAGCACGCGCCGGCCTCCGGCCTGACGTTCGCCGCTCCGATTGCTCGTTTCTTAAAGCTACTTATTGGAACACACACTACAGGACAGAAACGTACGACCCGAAGACTTATCCCAAATGGAGCAGCCGTGCCACCACCACATAAGGGAGAAGAAGACCCGGACCCAGCAGCTGCCCACACCCACTTTGGACCACCAGAGGCCACCCCTCTGTCCTCTCGAGGGCACCTACTACCCTTGTTGGCAAGATGCATCATTGCTAGCTTTCCTTCGCGTTACTGTGACCTAAACAAGTATCCCCAAGCCTGTCGTTCAGGTAAACCTGTGTTTGAAGTTCATCCGACGTCTCACTCAGCATCAGGGTTGTGAGATGTATCCGTTTTTCCTGCACGAACCTGTACCTTGTCGTCGTCGCTGTACAGTGTGCCACCCAGGGGCATGCACCATTTGCAACGGATGGATATTTGGGCTCAGAGGATGGTTTGAAGACTCGTCCCCCTAAACACCTTTGGGAATGTAGCAGCATTGGCCCCTGCCTGTTAGAAATTCCCTTCTGCCTTTGGCAGCGATGCTCCCTGCTTCTGCTGCGTTTTGATGGCTCTTCTGCGCTTTCCCTGGCAGCTCTTCCTCAGGGCGTCCCACACCAGACACAGATCTTCTGTAGGGCTGTCTTCATCTCCTCGTTTCAGTCACCACCAGGTACGCTCCCCACCTCCAGCTGCTGTCTGGCCTCACGCGGTGTTGCTCGGGTCCTGGGCCCCTCTCCCCCGCCCCATCTCCTTCCTCCCCACCTGGCCCTGGCCCTCCCCCGGGGGGCTCACTCAGACCCTAAACAAAGCTGCCCCCGAACGCTCCGTTCCTCTTCTGCTGCTTTGACAGGCTGCTCCCCAGCCTGGAGTTTTCTCTCCCATCTTCATCCTTTCATGTTTCCTGCTAGGAAACCTTCAGGGACACCTGGGCGGTTTAACTGCCCCTCCCTGCCACGCTCCCCAGGCACACTGCTGTCCTCGGTGTAGCACTCCTGTGCTGTATCTTGAGCATTTGTGTGCATCTGTCTCCCTCCGCCAAGGACGAGCCATGGTGTCTTCATCCCAGTGATGCTGAGATGCTCAGGTGCACATTGCAGAATGAGCAGATGCCAGCTTGGTAACTCTGTGAGTCTGGTCCTGGGGAAGCCTCGCAGGTTGCCACACGTGCTGTGCTCGCCAGCCAGCACCAAGGCTGCAGGTGGCACTCCCTGGGGAGCTGACTCTGAGGTGGAGATTAGCGTGCAGGAGGTTTTCTGGGCAGAGAGAGACATCCATCTGCAGGGTGTCTCCTGGATGCCGTGACTGACCACGGGGAGTTCTGAAGCTGGAGCGACCTAAGGTGGGGTGGGAGGGCGGGGCCTTCCTCAGAGGGGCACAGCCTCTTCAGCCAGGCAGTTCCTGAGGGTCAGCACTGCCAGCCGTGTGCCCAGCACTCTGAGTTATTTGTACTGTCTACCAGGCAGGGCTTCCAGGGCACTAAATGAGGGCAGTCTCCTTTACCAGAACGCACCTTCGCACTGTGAAATGTGCTGGCAACTTCACCTCGTCTGGTGTGAAAGTTCCTGTTCTAGCACAACAACCTCTGTTTTATTCCCTCTCTGAAAGGATAGCCGACCCACACAGAGAACCGCAGCAAGACACACCGCAGGAGCTGGCCACCAACACTTGCAGTGTGATTTAATGGGGTTCTGTTTGGAAAGATGGAAACAACACACAACTCATCCAAAGTCTGGTTGTTCACAGTTAACATTAATGAAGTGCCCAGTTCAGAATTTTCATCCATATTTCTTTAAATACTGTGTGCCAATTTGGATGTATTGTGTCCCTCAAAATGCCATGTTCTTTGATGCAGTCTTACAGGGACAGACGTATTAGTGTTGGTTAGTTTGGAACCTTTGGATTAGGTTGTTTCCTTGGAGCTGTGACCCACCTAACTGTAGGTGATAACTCCAAATGGATTATTTCCATGGAGGTGTGGCCCCGGCCATTCAGCGTGGGTTTTAATTAAATCACTGGAGCCCTGTAAGAGTCCAGCCAGAAGGAACTTGGTGCTGCAGCCTAGAGAGACGCTTTGAAGAACGCACAGGAGCTGAGAGTGGAGCACACTGGGATCAAAGGATGCTAGCCACGTGCCTTCCCAGCTAACAGGTTTTCCAGGCATCATTGGCCTTCCTTTGGTGAAGGTACACTGTGTTGATGCCTTCATCTGGAAAATTTTCATGGTCTTCAGACTGTAACTTTGTAACTAAATAAACCCCCTTTATAAAAGTCAATTGATTTCTAGTATTTTGCATAACGGCAGCATTAGCAAACTGGAACACACTGGAAATGAAAATTTTGAAAATCTCAACCAAGGCCCAAAGCATGCGAATATCTAATGTCCTACTGAATATTTCAGTTGCTCCACAAGTTTTGTTCATCCATTCTTTTATACATCTAAAATATTAAAAAAAAAAAAAGGCAGGCAATAGTACCTGGATGATTCCCTCCTGGGCAATCTCAAAATGTAAACTGCCAAATGGACTGGATTCTTTTTCTTCACATGGGAAGAATGGTAACACCATCTATGCCAGAAGGGGTTAAATTCGCCGTTATTCTCTTCCTGCTGGGAGAGTTCATCAAAGGAGCAGCCTGTCCAGTGCAGGAGAGCCCAGGAGCAGGGCGCTCGGCCAGCGCTGGCGGGAGGCATCCAGGGGGGCTCTGGAGGAGCACCCCCGAAGGCGAAACCATACAGCTGAGAACGCCGTTACCTGCGTGAGGGTCGAGGTAGTGTCCACGCCGGGGGAGACACTGCAGCGGCCGCAGATGCCCGGGGAGTTGCCTCTCCCTGCGGGGCCTCCCTCTGCCCTCAGAGCCACCCGAGTCTCCTGTACAGAACACGCTTCTTTCCTGGGTCTGGGGAGTGTCTGCAAAGGTATTTGCTTGGGAGCTACCTGTAAAGCTGTCCACGTAGGTCTTGGGCAATTCTCTGATTGCAAGATACATTTCCCAATGAAAAGCATGAAAAATATTCTAAAAAGAAAGCTTAGGTGGTGAGATTAACTATAGATAATAGTGGGAAAATAATACATACCTAATAAAGGATTGTGAGAATTAGTCATAATCTATCCAACATGCTTAGCTATAGCTTAGCATGTTCAACTATGAATATTATAATATTAAAGTACCTATAAACAAGTGCAATATAAAAAAAGAAAGGTGCCATGAAAAACTGGGTTTTCTTTCTATTCAGGAAGACTTGAAGAAATCTTTTAACTACTCAGAACTTTTGAAACCACTAGTAATCATAGCTTTTTCTTGTAGCTTTCCCACAGGGCAATAACAATATTATAACATAACAATACACTATAATAATAATAATATCCCTTTCAGATGGATAAGCAACTTACCAAGATATTTATTTCCTGTTTTCCTATTGAAATCCATTCTGAAATTCAGAATATCAATCTATTAAGTATATTTAAATATCTTAGCTATTTCATTATCTTCCCATGTTCTTTAGTATCCAGTTTTAGAAATTGGAATGCTAATACAGTGCTCCGATCAATTGAGCCAACCAGTCTGATTCATTGAAGAATTACTGAGTGTGAGACTTAAAGACAATGTTTTATCCCTTTAGGTAGTATCACCTCCATAAATATTTGGAGACAATTTGGAGCCAGATATTTGAGACCAAAGAAATGGCTTTAGCTTTTAGAGAGCAATAGGTCATGCTTCCTCTAACACAGGACAGAAAAATAGCACTCATCACAAACATTTGCAAATACACTCTAAAATTATAAGCCTGCATGAAATTCTATTTAACAAATTTTCCTCACCTGCATTTACTTTTTGTTTCAGGTACTTCCTACTGTGTTCCAGCAACACCTGTGCTTATGTCTTCATGTATTTGTTCTATTTAAGAGGATTAAAACTTTTTTCTTGTAAAGATTTTGGAATTACCAAAACATCAATTCATTTAGTAAAATATGACTTTAAAATGAAACAGTATTTTAAAACACAAATGTAAAGAGACTTTTTCTCAGAGGAATAAGGAAAAGTGAAAAATCAGAATTTGCTTTGGAAACCCCCATTTGACAAAATTCTCCCTAAAATTTAGCAGATTATCCCACTGATGGTCTGTACTTTAGTTTCAGAACTAAGTTAAAACATTTACAATGTGTTCAATATCCCCTTTCTTGAGTCCATCTCCCAGAAGCAAAACCACCTTTTAACTCAATTTATTTTCCCAATTGCTGTTGTCAGTTACATAATCTAACTTGGCTGCTATTCTCTGGCATAGCAGAACATGAAATTTTTAAAAATAATAAACTGAAGAAAAGATAAATTCACAGAGCATTTTCAGACAAATATCCTGTGTTTCCTGTATGAACCCAAATGCACTTCCAGGGTGACAATGGCATTAAATGCCACCAGTTACCATGTAGTAAGCCAGACCCCATTCTCAGCTCCTGAGGCGATGCAGAAAACTCAAGGCATCCACTGCCCATTTCATGGCAAGATGAGTTTGAGAAGATATTATAGGATTTCTCCCATTCTGTAGGTTGTATTTCACTTTCTTGATAATGTCCTTCAATGCCCAAAACTTTAATTTCGATGAAGTCTAATATATCTTTTTGTGTTTGTCTTTCATATTTTTGATGTAAAAAATCTAAGAATCTACTACAGGATCCTGAAGATATTTCCCTACATTTTCTTGTAAGAATTTTATAGTATTAGCTTTTATATTTAGGTCATTGATCCATTTTGAATTAGTTTTTGTATATGGTGTGTGGTAGAAGTCTGGATCATTCTTGCTCATATGTACTTCCAGTTGTTTCATTACAATTTGCTTGAAAAGTGTATCCTTTCCCATCAAATGGACTTGGCACCTTTTTTGAAAATCAATTGACCAAATATGTGTGGAATTATTTCCGAACTCTCATTCTTTTCCACTGGTCATGTGTCTATTCTTATGCCATAAACAGTACCATACTGTTTTAATTATTGTTGCCTTATACTAAGTTTTGAAATCAGGAAGTATAAGTCCTCCAACTTTGTTCTTCTTTTTCAAGATAGTTCTGACTGCTTAGGGCCCCTTGCAATTCCATATGAATTTAAGGATCAGGTTTTCCACCGAGCC